>PVIW01000608.1:162114-442104 GCA_004026585.1 Noctilio leporinus
AAAAAAAAAAAAAAAAAAAAAAAAAAAAAAAAAAAAACTCCTAAAATCCTGTGAGCAACTCTTTATCCAATGGAAACACCAATAATACTTAAGGCTGTCTGGTCTTTAGACATTGCCAGCTTCACTCTTTTCCCTGCGGCACAGAGTTGGGGGTAGTGCACTTCTTAGGTAAGCTGCCGGAGTTTCCTTTGTCTTAAGTTCAAATGCTCCTGCCATTCTTCTGGAACAGGGTTACTGAATATACACTAACACACACATGCCTACCCACACTGGCGTGGGAAGCTGGAAAGCCCCGCTGAAAAGGAGGAATGCAGACGTTCCCAGCAGTACAGATGCAGAGCCTCAGGAAACCGGTTCCAAGCTGACTCTTCCATATCCCTAGGCCAATGCTGCTGGGCTGAAGGTCTTTCATGTGTACAGCAGAATATGTGGGGATATGACAATAGCAGAGCAGGTATGAAACATGTTTGTTCTAATCTTACAAGCCCATTGTGTGGCAGAGAACTGGGCACATCAAACCTGATAAATGATTGTGCGCTGAATGCTTGAATTTTAAATTCTATTTGAAGACCAGCACGTATGTCAAACACCGTGGAAGATAGATCCTCATCCATCATCTAGAAATAAATTCTTTTTCCATGATTTACAGTGGCAGAGATGGGACATGTTCTTTTAAAGACATAATTTGCCTAGAGGATAAGAAACTTCAAGACAACCTGTGCTTAATATTATGCTGTGCGATTAATTAGGTGTTGAACTGGCGTGTGACTTAACTTCTCTGGTTTCCAGTTATCCTGAATACAAAATGAGGGGTCAAGCCAGGCGATGGAGAACTCCTTAACAGTGCCTTGCAAGTGGAGCATTCTCTGAACTGAACTAAAGTTCCTACAGTGTGGAGAAGTTTCCTTAGCCCTAAAAAAAGTTCCTCTGGGGTTTGAGTTCCGCTGAAACCTCTTCTAAGGCAAGTGTGCATTCCTCTACGTATAGGGTTCGGTGATGGGCAGGTTGCCTGAAAAGACATTTCACTGCAATTAGTTTTCTTTACTCCCTGACAGGAGGTTTCAGAGCCCAGAGGCGACTTTCACCAGGATAAAAATACTCTGCACTGTCAGTAGAAGATAATCTTATATAACACACACTGATTTCCTTCCCCCATTTAGCAAGAACTCAGAGGAATGGTGTGGTTTGCTGACATTCCTGGGCAGGTCATCACGCATTAATGCTCAACTCCTTTGTTACAACTAGAACATTGCTGATTTCAACTATTCTCTGGGTAAGCTGCTGAAAATGCTAGGTCAAGGGTAAAGAGTATCCTCATTTTTTACTTATGGGTATAATTTTCTTTTAAAAATACATTTAAAATAATACATTTTATTAAAGCAGGGGTCCTCAACCAGGGGTGGTTTTGCTGCCACTCTCCCCCAACAGGGGGCACTTGGCAATGACTGGAGACATACCTGCGTGTTAGAACTGGGGAAATTGCACAGAAGTCAGGGATGCTTCTAAACATTCTATAATGCACAAGACACCCCCTCCCAAGTTGAAACACTGTTCATTGTAATTACAGACTATATGTATATGTATCTTTCTAACACAGCAGTTGATTTATTTTCTAATTTTTTCTTAAATAAATATGAAATGTTTATTATAATCATGGTTTACATATAATTTAGCATTCCCTTTGTATTAATATCACATTATAAACATTTTAACATTTATGCTTAAGTCTTCCTAATTACCATTGTAATGACTGCAAAAGAATTTATTGGATTGTTGTACCACAGTATACAATACCATTATCTTAATGTGGATCATTCAGGCTTTTTTCAACATATCCCTTTATTGTAAATAATTTGTTATAATAAATATTCAAGGATGTAAATTACTCTGTGAACAATCTATTTTTAAGGTTTCAGTTTTCCAGTGATTTTTCACATTTAATACTGAAAGCTAAGATGTCTTTTAAGTAACTTGACCAAGGGGGCTCAGAAGTATTTTATAATATATAAATATACCAAATCAACATTTAGACTTACACCATGTTATATGTCGATGACATTTCAATAAAGCTGGAACAAAACTTTAAAATGAAAATCACTATGTGTGTGCAGTATAAAAAGAGTAATAGCCCTGGCTGGTGGCACAGTGGATAAGGCGCTGGCCTGCAAATCCAAAGGTTGCTGGTTTGATCCCCAGTCAGGACACATAACCAGGTTGCAAGCCAGGTCTCCAGCCAGGTCCGTAGCTGAAGGCAGGGGAAAGGCAACCATACATTGATGTCTCTTTCCCTCTCTGCCTCTCTCCCTTCCCCTCTCTCTGAAAAATAATAAAATCTTAAACGTAATAATAATAAAAGTAATGCCTAGTAATGGCATGACTCAAGTTTATTTATTTAACTCTTGTATTTATTAAAAATACAATTTGCAAGAATAAAGCCAAAAAGCATGAATAAAGTGCTCTTTCCAATTTCTAGAATTGTTTATTTCCCAGACAAAATGAAAAGGTAACTCCAAGCCCTCACTCCCACCTCCATAATTTTCCCAAGGAACAGAAATATGACAAAGCTCAGTGAAGAAAATATTTTGCACCAAGTCCCCAAGAAAAGAAATTAATGGGAATGAAACCATCATGCTTCCCACATTGGAAGTAAATGATGGAACTGTTTTATGGTCAGAAATTACTTTTTCTCAACAACAATCTTTTTTTTTTTTTTCCAACAAATAACTTTTTTGATGGTCTAACATTGCATTAAGTCCTACCGCATTCTGGCTTTCACCAACTTAGCCTGTAAATTGTTCCTTTCCTCTCAAACTACACTTCTTCCCTTAATGAATAGAAGAGCTGAATAAGTAGTGATTTGTCTACTGGAATAGACAAAGTTAGGGAGGGCTGAGGAAACATTGAAAAGGTGAACAATAATCAGCCATCTAGGCAGATTGCAGAGGGTGGCCCACAGAAAGTGGAATTCAGGCTGGTTCCTGTATGTTAAGTAGGAATTGATCCTAAGAGCAGTACAGGACAGATGGGCTCTCAATGGGGGGGAAGTTTACAGAAGACTGAATGGGCATATGCAAATTCAGTTTATCTTTCAACAGTCAGCATAAAGTGCTCCCCTTCCTGACTCTCCAAATAAAAAGCGACCTCTCTCCTCTTAATACACAAAGCTCCTCTAAGAGCATCCCTTTTGTGGCAAGCTTCCTGTTCAACACTTTTATTTTATTCCAAAACACAGTATTTTTGATGGCAGGAGGCATATTTATTCATCTATCCCACAAGACAGCTGATCCAATGTATTAAAAGATAGTAGCTACCCATTAAATACTTGTACGGAAATAAAGGAATAAAAATTTACCAATGATTACAATTAAAGAAAGGCCATGGATGACGAGCTTTCCATTATGCAGATTATGTCTGCAGATACATGATTTGGTTTGATGACTACTGAGAGGAAAGCATTCTGATTCCTGTAGTTTTCAATATCACATACAAATTTGAAGTCTGTGTACTTCAGAGCTAAGAGAAAAAATGAAGTAAACATAGACAGAGGTTCGATAAAAGGGGTCAATAAAGAGGAGGAACGTGAAGGATATAGGTTGCATTAATTTTCTCTTGCTCTATAACAAATTACCCCCAAAACTTAGTGGTTTAAAATAATAAACAGTATCTCATAGATTCTGTGAGTCAGGAGTTCAGGGGAGCTGGGCTGGGTCCTCTGGCACCAACCTTCCCCTGGGGCTGCAATCTCAATGCAAAGAGAAGGTATCAGTCACCTCAAGGCTCAGGTGGAGAAGGATTGTCTTCCAAGCTCACTCACGTGGCTGTTGGCAAGTCTTAAATCTCCCATGGCGGACTAGAGACAATCAGTTCCTTGACTCGTAAGCCTCCTCATGCGCAGAGGGAAGGCTCCCCCAGAGAGAAGAGGACAAGAGAAGTCATGTTCCTGTCATAACCTCAACTTAGAAATGACATCCCCCTGACTTTTATCAAATCTACTTATTAGAAGTGAGCCATTGGGCCCAGCACACACTCCAGGGCAGGGACTACCCACGGGCCTGAACACAAGAGGTGAGGCTCATGGCGATGTTCTATTTCAGAGGATGCTGACCCTGCAGGTCTACTAAAGAAAATGAAAATGGCAGTTATCAGATTGGTTACAAAAATGAAAAGAGAAGAAAAAAAGGAACTGATGGAAAAAAAACAACTGAAAGTAAAGGGGGAAAAAATAGTGAGGGGAAACTTAAAAATGGGGAGGGAAATACAAAAAACAAGAGTCTTCACCCACACACTTCCCTCTTTATGTTAACCCTTTGGTTCCCTCCTGCAGTTGCCCTAATGAGAAACACATCTCTGGAGAAACTGTCTTCCCAGTCCACCTGCCAAGAGGCACACTGGCCGCCACACAGGGCACATTGCAGTATATATTCTCCATCACGTCTCGCTGTCTCATTGGGCCTCGAACAACATTTTAAAAAAGAAGTTTTGATTTTGTATCTTCGTGAAGAACGAACGTGCTTCAAAATCCCTGACCTTTTCCAGTATTCCTAGGGGCCAAACATGTTTAGAGAAGTGAAAAATTCAATTTCTCTGCTTGGTTTGTCATTCAAACTTTGAAAAGAATAGAGAGACAGACCATTGCAAATATCCCCATGGTTTTGCTCCCAGTCCCCAAGGGACAGGAAAAATTGGGAAATGGAAACCATCCACTGCCTTGCACTGGACAGAAATAACAGAGTAATCTTTGGATGGGAATAGGTACTTCCTCAACAACAGTCTTGTGAATTTTTTCAACAAAGAACCTTTTAGTTATTTTAGCTATTTATCTTATTATATCATCTATATCCCCCTGTCTTTAAAATTTTGAGCAGTTTATTATGTTTACTCCAAACCAAAAGGAAATAAAGCAATCCAACACCTTCATCTCATTTCAGAATTGCTCCTCTATCTTTCAGTGACTACATATCAAGGACAAAGCTAATTTCCTGCTCACTCACAGTTTTAAGAAGAACACTAAGAATTTAATAGATACCAGCATCAGAAAGGCTGATGCTGGACTCTATTTCAAATAGCTTCCTGTGTTCTTACCAGTTAACACCAATATTTTTAAAACCAACAATCAGCTAACATCTTTTGCACAGGTTTCTCCCACTGTCTGAAATTTCTCCCCTACAGTTTCTCTGTCTGAATAGCAATCTTTTTTCTTTTTGTCATTTAAGGATTAGCTTTGGATTTATTCCTTTCATAAAACCTTTCTTGTCCATGCCCCACACTTGCTCAGATTGAGTTTCCTGAACCTCCTATACTAGAAACCTGGGCACACACCAATCACAACTTAATGCAGTGCACTCTTATTATATATTAAAAGTAAAAGCTGTGCCTTTCATCTGTAAATTATGGGCACTTAGCTTATTGCTTTACTCATAGTATAAGCTCATTACATATTTGTTGAATAAACAACCACAAATTAAATATTAAACTAGTTCTTAAAACTAACCTGCTGGAAAAAACAAAAAACAAAAAACCTTTGTCTTTCCTAGGATTTTTTTGTAGAGACCCAATACCTGCCAAATTCATAATGCTCATGTGTACTACCATGCCTGGCCATTGGGCTATACATCAGACGCAGGAACTAGGTTTAGCTTACTCTCAAGGGGAAAGAATTAAACAAGTATATGAAGACCACAGGGCTGGAAATGGATATCTAAACCCATTGGAGGCAATTACATTATGTCCTATGGGAAATGCAAATCTAGTCTGAGAGATCCTGCCTGGTCTCTACTGAATATTTGAATTGCACAGTCCTTTGGAGCTCAAGCTAAGGCAGCCAATGTCTCACTAGATGTAAATGGAAAGACCATTGGCCAGGAGCCCTCCTAAGAGCCAATTCTGATGGATTGCAAGTTTCTGACACTCTCCATCTGTGTCGAATATTAGCATATCAGTCAGTGAAGAGAAAAGAACACACCCTTTCATCTCTGTACAGCCAAAATAGATGCAAACCTATTCAATCCTGGGCAATGATCCAGGGGCTGTATACATAAACCTAACGTTCAACTACAGGCCTGCTGTATGGGATATACAGTATCCAAGTGGACAGAGAACAGCATCAAGCACAATGCACACTCATCTTGAAAAATAACTGGGTCTCTATAGATTTTCCCTGGTCAACGCTGGGTAAACTTTTAACAATTACATGGCATTTATGAAAAACCATCTGCATAGTTAGCAGAGGAAATCCTGAATGCTCAGAGGAAAATAACATTTACTTTGAGAGTTTAGAAAGGAAAATCCTTTATATGTTGTGTGCTATGATTGATTTTTATATTAATGGAGATAGTTTCCTACTAAATATTGGGCTGGCCAAAAAGATCATGTGTTTTTATCCCATAAAATAAGAGACACATTATTCATTTTCACCAAAACTTTATTGATTAGATTATTTTGAGTATATTGGCTATCTCCTGCATGGTACAATACTGATAGTTATCAATTAATATTTTGATTTGTTTGCTATCAATTTCCACTGCTCTATCTGACTTTGGAGCATTCTCCAGTGAGAAACCTTCAGCACAAAACTTTGCAAACCACTTTTGACACATTTGATCAGCCACAGCACCTTCTCTATACACTGCCCACTTTTTTTTTAATTTCAATTGCATTCTTACCTTTCTTGAAATAATAAAGCACAATATGCCTGAAGTGTTGGGTATTTTCTTCCATCTTCAATATTAAAATGGCTACACAAAAATTCACCAATTTTGAAAAGTTGTTTTTATTAAAAAAAAAAAAAAAAAAAAATACATGCTGATATGACAACCGTCACAATACAATCTAACAAAATTGTTTTGAACAAAGTTAGACAACTAAGTGCTACTAGAACCAACTTACGGAAAAAATGAAACAAACTTTTTAGCCAACCCAATATTTCCAAATGTGTGTGTGTGTGTACTGTCCCAAAAGTATGGAGCCAATGTCAATATAATTATCACAGCCAATACATTAAGGACCGACCTAGTACATATGCACACATACATACATGTATATATATAATTTTCCTAAATTATATATCAAAACATCCTTATTTGTATATATGCATGTATATTCACATGCACATGTGTGCACATGTGTGTACATGTAAGCATACACATGTGTGTGCATACACATGTGCTAGTACATGTGTGTGCATATATAGCTAGATAGAGACAAACAGATGGACAGAGACAGAGAGACACCTTTTCCATTTGGCTCTATGCCAGGTGTGTTTGAAGGCAGATTTGTCCTGGCTTCAGAGACACCTGAGATGCATGGGAAAGCCTGGTGTACTCACACAATACTTCAAGCAGTAGGAAAAATCAAGTAGAAAAACATGCAGTTGGAAGGCTCCTGAGAGGTGATCTACTCCTTCAGTGACCACTGACTGATGGTCCTAACTAAGAAGCTGCTACTCAACAGGAGAAGCCGAGGAAAGATGCATAGGGACATGCGGCTCTCCTGATTTTCGGGTCAAATGTAAAAGAAAACCCAGTTCTTTCCCTTACTAACCACAGTGGTAATTATGCAGGGGTTAAGAACCTCAGTTCTGTAAGGAGAATCTCAGGTTTTAATGTTGATTTTGCCATCTGCAACCTTCCCTACGCAAACATGGGACATTGCAAAATCACTATGAACCTCCACTTCTTGTCTCTACCTGCAAGCTTGTTATAATCTTTAAACAATTAACATACATAAGCATTTCACGATGGAAAATAATACTTGCTCACTTAGCTATGTTCTTACTATTCTCATTGTTTTTATCATTCCTGGTGACCATGGCCATATATTGAATACTTTAAGATAGAAATGATTCAATAAATGACTCATTGATATTAGCTATTCTGTGAAGTTCTTGTGGGCTTCCTCCCACCTTGTCCATTGTAAAGTCTTTTGTTACAAAGCAAATGGTGTTATTGAGGTACCTATAGCTTCCTCAGATTGTGTTCTCCTCCGAATAAGGACTGTATTTTCTTCCTTAATTACTCCAGGACTAAACAAGGGCCTAAAAATGTTCTGAAATGATCTTTTCTGCTTGTGAATGAATACTGACATTGTGGTCATGTTCGGATAAGCATTACACAGGTGTGTTGAAACAACATGTAAAAGAGAAGCACATAATAGTTTTGGTAACGGGACTCACTAGGAAACTTCTAAACTGTATATGTTATTTCATCCTCTTTATCATCATCATCACTGAGATTTATTGAGAGCTTTGTATATGGAAATTATTATTCATTCATAACAACTTGGGTTGTATGAATCATTATCCCATTGGCTCCAACTTAAAATGGGAAAGCATAGTATCAGAAAGTTTCCCTAATGAACCTGGTAATAATTTGAGCTAGAATTCCAACCTATAAATTGCTTTTACTTCAACACTAAAGTTCTTAACTATTATGCCATGTTGTCTCCACTCTATTTTCCCATTCATTCATTTATTCAGCCCATCATTTATTCAATACCTTGTATGCACCTAGTATGTAGCAAGATCTTCCCTAAGACAAAGCTCATTATCATCCATCTTGCACACAAGCGAGTAGTTTCCAGAGAGCCAGCATGAACTATTCCCAGGTTGGTTTTGCCTGGGTATGCATATTTCACCCATAATCCTTCCCCATGCCTCTATCCATCACATTCCCTATGTTCATATTATTCCATTTATGAATGGGGGGAAGAAAGGAAAGAAACTGAATAGCCCTGTTAATTTTCTTAGTGACAGAGCCAAGTTTTCTTGGCTCTGAAGGACTTGCCCTCCCAACTCAATGCACCATGTACCAAAGGTAATTAGGGCAACTTATTTAAAACTTATGATCTAATTAGTAGCTTTTAATGGTAGTTAATTACATAGAGAGCAACAAAGCAGTTACTTTCCCACCAAGCTTCTTCCCGGACTGAGAAACAGGTATTTTATTTGGAGTCATAAAGGAGAGGGGACACTACAGTTAAGATCAAATTACACAGAATTGTCCCTGGTAATTATGAGCAATGCAATTTTACTTATCTGACAATTATAGGGGCTTTGAAAAATCTTTGACCTGAGAGGCATGGGAAGAGGACAGAGAAGGAATTAAATACTACACAGTGTCCAAGCATGTTTTAAAAATGATACGGGTGACTGGAAGTTGGAATGGCCAGGTAAGAAACAGCAAGAGAAATGCCTTGTTTCTATTAGAAAGGTAATATAAATTACTCTGGAATATGGAATGCAAATAATAGATTATATTAATTAATGAAAACTCTAATCCAAATATCAGCTTTATCACTTATTAGCTTGGCAGAAAACTAACCACTCTGAGCCTCAGTTTTCTAAAATTAGTATTTTCCCTGAATCTCTCTTGAAGATATGAGCTTATTTATCTCTTAAATATTTGCTACATGAGCAAATATACTGGTACCAAGCTTAGAGGAATAAAATCTCCTGTCATCCATGAAGAGTTTTCAAGTTTAATAAGAGAGACAAATGTGCAAATAAGTAACATTAATAGTACAGTTTAGGTCTTAGAGATAATATGTTGAGATCATGTGAAAGTTATTTAATGTTATAATTTATTATAATGTTATAAGCAATTATGATGGTAGTTAATAATATCTTAATTATAATTCAATTTAACAAACATTCATTGGGAACTTAATATTCAATATATGATGGATACTCTAGTTACCTACCTGCCTGCCTGTGGAAGCCTCTATAAAAGGAGAGCCTCAGCCAAACAGTAAAGGATACTTTTGGTGATTCTAACATTCTTGGCTTTTATATGGGTCTCTCCATTCTTCAATGTATCCTCTCTGTAAGGGCTGAGCTTTGGAGTCAGACAGATCTGGATTCAAATCCAGGTCCATCGCTTTGTAGTTTTGTGATACTGTGAGAATATCCTCCTTAGCAAAATGCCAGTGATGTAGTATTATTTCTTGGAAGGATCAAGGCTCCCACTTGATTTCAAATCTACTCAACTTAGCCTTCATGGGGACAATTAAATCATATTACCACCAATGAAATATTAATGTTTGTGATTATTGTAAATTCTTGGTGTGGAGGCAGTATGGTTAATAAAAGGAGAGTTTCCAGGATCAAACAACCTAGATATGTTCTCTTGACCAACTTACCCTCTTTTACAGCTTAATGTTTTTAGCTCTTTGCTGTAGCATTTCCAGATCTTATTTGAATGTAATATTGAAATTTGGTTTTTCCCCTGGCTGGTAGCACAGTGGATAAGGTGCCGGCCTGCAAACCCAAAGGTCGCAGGTTCGATTCCCCAGCCAGGGCACATAACCAGGTTGCAAACCATGTCTCCAGTCAGGTCTGTGGCTGGAGGCAGGTGAAAAGCAACCATACATTGATGTCTCTCTCCCTCTCTGCCTCTCTCCCTTCCCTTCCTTCTAAAAATAATGAAATAAAATCTTAAAAAAAAAAAAAAAGAAAAAAGAAAATTGAGTTTTCAATAAATGCAGCTTAGTATATGAAAATAGCACAAAACAGGGACATGGTTCCAAATTGAGAGTCCCATAATTTGGGTTCCTACCCCAGTTTGGTCATAGAAGGTGTGACAATAGATGAATTGTTGTGACATATTTGTATTTCTGCACGGCTATAATGCAGTGTTGGTGGGAGGAGAGCAGGACTCCATGGTCCCTTTCATAGTTCATAACTGATGATTCTAAAAAGATTTTATTTTATTTTCAGTTCCTTCCCCAACTCCCTCTCATGAAACTGGAGTTTGCTCTGCCACCCTGTCCCTCAGAATAGTATTCCTCCTCAAAATATTTTTGAGAAAACATGTATATATGCTACAATATTTCGCAGGAGAGGTGTAAAAAATGTAGGCATGCTTTTTTCAAGTTTTCCATTTCTAATTTTTCTACCATCTGTGAGATAATAAGACCAAGAACTGTGTCACAAACTACTCACTTTGTGTCCTTAGTGCTTTGGAGTTGTGAGCAAATGATCGGCCATAGCTGAATGGTCTTGCTCAACCAACACACTATTGAGTAGGGTCACTAATAGAGAGAGGGCATTAAACCGCCCCTTTAATCATAAAAAACAAAGTGTTCAATGTGCGCGTAGGAGACTTTGCCTTAAATGTTACTTTATGCTCACTCACCTCTGCAACCTAAATTTCCATAACCTCCATCTCTGTAATGCAGACTCAGGGCCAAGGGGAAAAAACCCAGCAGCTGGCTAGAGTATTCATTCAGCCCTCGCACCAGCGGGGGCGCATGTGCAGGGAGGCCTGATGGCTGGAGAGCATGCGTGCTGGCGCCCGCCCAGCTCCCACTAAATCACAGCGTGATCTCCAGCAAGCACTTAACCTCTGACTCGAGGAGCTGGCTCTACCTTCGCAGGGCGTTAGCCCAATAAGAGTTTCAATTTATGTTCCCAGGCAAACCTTACTCCTCTTAGAGTAATTCAAAATGCTACTTCCAGGCAATTGCTGTTCTTCATTTCTCCCTCCTGCTGCTCCTTCCATTTTTTTCCTTCCATTGATCTATTTGTTCAATATCTAGGCATCATGTATCATTCATAGGCTAGTCACTTGACTAGTACTAGGGCCTCTGCTGAATAAAACAGACAAAAATGCATGTGCTTGTGCTGTTGACAGTCTTTTGAGGAGGAGTAGAGACCAACAGTTTAGAAAAGTGAATAAAATATATGCTTTAGAAGGCAATTAGTGCTACAGGGGAAAAAATGAAGGAGGAAAAGGGGATCAGGCATGTTGGGAATATGGCAAAACCGAATGGGTGGTCAAAGAAGAACGCCCTAGTGGGGCAAATGAAGACCCCACAGAGATGAACAAAAGGTGAGGTGATTTGGCAGAAGGACACACCTGGCAGAGGTAAAGGCAGGTGTAAGTGATGATGTGAGTCTGGTTTGCCTAAGGAACAGCAAGCAGGGCCGACTCAGGCTTGAACAGAATGGGGTGCCACCAGAAGGTGCTGGGGAGGTCAGAGGAAGTGACAGCAGCATTATGCACAGTTTTCTTAGAGTGGAGAGAGAAGCCATCAGAGAGCTTTGGGAAAGGGTGTTATATACCCTGATTTTTGGTTTAATTGGATTACTCTGGCTGCTATAAAAATGATCAGAGAGACTGTGGGGGTGCACAGTATACAGCCCTAATCCACACTGGCCACTGTGATGGCACAGACCAGGGTGCAGTTGTGAAGATGACGTGAGACGGTCAGAGGTTGAATATAATTTGAAGATTTTCTTTTTACCTGTTATTAACTAGACAACTTGACTTCCTTCATATTACTCAACTACACTACCTGCTATAAACTACTAAGTATTCAAGATGTAAAAATCAATAGGAAATTCCCCCTTTTCTTAGGTGAGGGTGGCATACCTGTGGATTACAACTTTTGGACTAACAGCAAGCCTGCTTTTTAAAAATTTCAACAGATACAGTTTTTAATTACATACCACAATTGAGCCATGTGAATTAGAGTCACAGTCTAGTGGAAAGAAGTTTACAAAATAAGTTTAATGAAATACTACATGGAACTGATATCTAAACATAACTGCTCAGGACCCAGGATACATTGATGCTTCCTTACCATTTAGTAAAGCATCATAACCATAGATTACGAGCACTGCCATTCAGTACTGCAAAGCACTAACTGATTTAATCCCAGAAGCAGCTTCACCTTGTACTGCCTTGAAAATTGTCTTATATATACTCGTATATACCCCTCTTCCCCGATAGCTATTCTGTCAAGGGCACCTCCTGTCCAAACCACATGTTCCCTGATGAGAGTGTCTACTCAAGAATTTTATGACAGTCTGTTAAGACCAACTCCATGAATGTAATTCTGGTGATGTATAAATCTAGCATTTTAGGGTCTGTACGTAGAAAGGCAGAATATTGCGAAATTCTGATAATCTGGAGATCTCACTGCATTGGTATCATTCTGTATTCTTTGTTAGGAAGTAAAGGGGTCTGATTAACCTATACACACTAAAGTATAAATAGTACTATTTGGGCATTCCTGGGATACCAAAACTTCAAAGGAGTCTGCATCATTGCTACTGAATCCAGACAAAAAAGAAACTAATATTCCATAATGCTAGGTGTCCTGGGATACATTTTGGGGCTGTTTTCCTAGGACTCCTCTTCCTATAAGGTTTGTTTTGGGTATAGCAGAATCTTAAACAAGATCAGTGCTTGGAACATCTAGAACATCTTTTCTAATTTCCAGACAATAAAATTGATCCAGAACCAGGGCCTATCCTGAGCATAATCAAAGATTAAGTGGCAGGATTGGCATCTGATTCAGTTCTACTGACAACTGCATTACCTTTTCCCTGTCACAGTGTGTGGACCATACTCTCCACAATCCAGGGGCCTTACACAGAGTTCTGGGGGAAGGGATTCTCCCTGTCCTCACTGACATAAGGTCTGTCCTCAAGTTTCCAGCCAACGTCAATGTAATTAAAACAGTGTGCACGGCCAATACTTTCGGGACAGACCTCATATATTTGTGTACTGGAAAAATCGGCAAATTTGTGCCTATTATTCACTTCAGATGCTCCAAATCTTAAGTGAATACTGATAGTTGAAGTTTCACTCCCCCGCCCCCTACAAAACTCATGGGAAATCAAGGTAGCTAAAAATCAACTAATTTCCCAAGGCTATTTCTGTTGGAACAGGTCTCTTTTCAAGCAAGTAGCTCTACTTTTAGATTAGCTGTAAATATATTTTAACCTTATTTTTACCTAACAATTTTACTATTTTTAGAGAATTTGTTGATTTTCATGAAGATGTTTTTTTCTTGGGAACTTAGCTATCTGATTCAGGAAACACACACATATACGCACATGCAATATACATATACAAGCAGGCATGTGCATGAATACTTTTGGGTTCCAATCAAGAACACAAACAATCAAGTTTTAGACTCAACATCTCAATATGATATTTTCAGGAAACACAGACATATATGCTGAGTTTGCAGATACACTTTTGGAGAGCAAGGGAAACATTCCAACTGGAATAGCTATTCACAGATTAGACATGCATATTTTAAAGCACCATATACTTACATTACCATATTTCTAATATTGCATTTTGCACATCTTTACCTCTTGTAAGAATAATGTATTCTTGTCATTTATTAAACAATTTCAAGTTAGTTAAGAAAAACAACTGTATGTATTTTACACAGATGGAAAAACCGAGTATTAAAAAGTGAACTGGCCCTGGCTGGTAGCACAGTGGATAAGGTGCCGGCCTGCAAACCCAAAGGTCACTGGTTCGATTCCCCAGCCAGGGCACATAACCAGGTTGCAAGCCAGGCCCATAGCTGGAGGGAGGTGAAAGGCAACCATACTTTGATGTCTCTCTTCCTCTCTGCCTCTCTCCCTTCCCCTCTCTCTAAAAATAATTTAAAAATAAAAATTAAGAAAAAGTGGTGCTGGCCTGCGAACCCAAATGGTTGCAGGTTCGATTCCCCAGCCAGGGCACATAACCAGGTTGCAAACCAGGTCTCCAGTCAGGTCTGTGGCTGGAGGCAGGTGAAACACAACCATACATTGATGTCTCTCTCCCTCTCTGCCTCTCTCCCTTTCCCTCTTTCTAAAAATAATGAAATAAAATCTTTAAAAAGAAAAAAAAAAAGAGAGAGAGAAAACGTGAACTGGCTTGCCTATGGTAATAGTTAGTTTTAAGCAAAACTGAGAGCAGGTTTCACTTTTTCTCATACTCTGTTCATATTCTAATCATGATTGTATATGCTAAGGATGCACTGATGTATCATGTGAAGTGACACTGGCTGTCCAGTTGAGAACAGAACATAACAAACGCTTAGTCTATAAGGCTTCCTTGGTATTTTGTGGGGAGTCTTAGAGTAATGGGGTTGGTAAACATAACCAGCATTTGAACATCATTAAGTTTATACCTATGAATTACAATGGATTCCTCTCCAAATGGTCAAAAACTTCAGCGCTGCCTTACTTATTGATATGCAGGGTCTAACTGCCTTATGGTATCCTGCTTTCTCTAACAGCCGCTCTCCTCCCCGCCCTCCATATGATGTGGAATATCTCTATTAGAAAATCAAGTTGATAGTAACTCTACTACATCGTCCATCACGTTTCTGTTCTGTTTGTGCACTGAGCCATGGAAGGAGTTATAAAGACAGCTTGTCAGGACAGGATGGGAACATTAAAGCCATAAATCATACTCTACAAGTGTGGATGCTGAGTCCTAGCAGGTTCAAATAACTTTCCCTGGAGTAAAATCTGAACTAGATTGAGGGATTCCTACTTTGACCTATGAGGTAGTAACTGCTACAGGATTCCCTGCCCTCCCCACCACCCCCAGCTCTAAAGTAGGAGAAAACCAGACAAAATATATGACAATATTTTTTTCAGATACTGAACACACAAGCAGTACAGGTTATGACAGCTGAGAGGGAAAACCAGTAAGGTATGGTCTGTGATCATCCAAACTTTCTTCTGGAGGAAATTTTCAGGCCAATATGCAAGCTAAGTCTAGTGAATCCACTGAGTTGTGGAGACAGAGAGCAGACTTCACGGATACTAAGCAGGCTAGAATTTTCAGGAAAGTATTTGGAGAGGAGAGAGCTAAACAAAGCAGAAATTTCAAAGATAAGTCTCGAAGATTCAAAAATCAGTCTAGAAGACTCTTGGGGTAACTGCCCAGGTACAGGATGAATTTCAATAAAGCCCTGTGACAAGAGCAACTGCCAAAGAAAGATCCTGAGATCCTGTAAGCTTAAAAATTTTCTAAGTTCATGTAAGGCTGGGGGTCATTTAATACCCTCCCAGCTTGAATGGTGAGAACTCAGTGAAGACAAAGACCCCAAGAAGGTCATATGTAGCTCCAGATTAAGAGCTACTCTAAAAGCTTAAAAATTATCAAGCTGATTCACAAATAAATTAACTAATGTAGTAAACTATATTCAACATTCTTTAAGGAAAACAATAGGATTCAGGCCTCAGCAATGAGAAATGTGCTATTCGCAATATTTGGCAGGCAATCAAAACTTATTAGATATGCAAAAAGTCAGAAAAAAGTGTCATGTGACCAGGGGGAAAAATGGTCAACAACAACAAAGACTCAAAATGGCAAGAAATAATGGAAACAGAAGACAAGAAATCTTAATTAGCTAGTGCAAGTTTTAGAAATGTACTCAGTGAAGTTAAAAAATTTGTAGACATAATAAAGAGAATCATTTCCTGAAATAAAACATTCATCAGTTTGACTTAATGCTAGAAGCTAAATCAGTGAATTAAAAGACAGAATAAGAGAAACTTTCTAAACTAAAGCACAAAGTGCAAAAAGTATTTAAAAAGTAATAAACAGAGTATAAGTATTCCATAGAACAAAAATAAGCATGTCAGTTAAAATTCAAAAAAGGAAAGAGGAAGGAAGACAAAAATGATGTGGGAAATAATTATTTTCAAATTTCGTAAAAGTAATACATCTACAAATCAAAAAAAGGGGGAACAAAGAGAACTACACCAAACATATCAAAATCAAATTGTTAAAAACCAGTGATGAAGGAAAAAAATTAATAGACAAAAAGACATATTACTAACAAAAGAAGAAAAATAAGAATGCGTACAAAATTATGGAAGCCAAAGGACAGCAGAGTGATATCTTTAAAGTCCTGAAAGAAAACTAAAAATTACCTTAGACTTCTGCATCTTATAAAAAACAAAGGTATCTTTCAGTAAAAGCTAAGAAAATTTGCCACCAGCAAGCATGCTCTGCAAGAATTATTAAAGGTAGTTTCTGATGGAAATAGAACTATAAAAAAGAATGAAAGGCATAGAAATGTTAAATAAAAAAGTATTTATTAACTCAATTTTAAAGCAAAAATAACAATGTTTGATGAGGTTTATAGTATATATTAATTCTGTTCTTACCACTTCTATTCAGCATTGTGTCACTGATCTTAACTGATGCCATTATGAAGTATGTTGTAGAACTAGTAAGGGATTTGATCAAACAGCATGATTCAAAGTTAGCTTGAGCACCAGAAGTTATTTCTATATACTAATACATATTTTTTTGAAGTTGCAAAGCAAAATCTACCTGAACAAACCTAGAAAACACAACCACAATGACAATAAAAACATGTATTGGTTGTTTGTTTCCTAATACATATCTCATCAGAACCATGGTGTTTCAGGATTCTTTCATGAGCTGCACTTTTATAGTGTGCAGGCCTAAATCCCACCAGCTTTTCTGAATTTAATCAGAGTTGAATCAGTGACAATAGCTTTATGTATATAGAAGCAGCTAGTATAATGTCTGGAAGCTAGTAGGAGACCAATTAATATCAAATTTTAATTTTAATACTGAAGCTCATGATTGACACAGGACAGGCAAAATTTCAGTCACAGGGGAAAAAAACACTCATTGTGCAATAGCATGTAAAATTTTAAATAATTTGGAATTCATTTAATTAAACAGGTAGAAGACCCATACAACAAAAACTATAACACATTTCTGAAAGAACTATTTAAAATAGCGATATCAAACATTAATGGGTGGAAAAACTCAATATTGCTAAGATGTTAATCCTAAATTTATCTGTACTTTTCATGCAATCTCAATTATGGTCTTAGCAGGGCTTTTTGTAGAAGTTGACAAACTAATTTAAATATTTATATCAGAAATTAGCCCTGGCTGGTGGCATAGTGGATAAGGTGCCAGCCTGCAAACCCAAAGATCGCTGGTTCGATTCCCAGCTAGGGCATATAACCAGGTTGCAAGCCAGGTCTCCAGCCAGGTCTGTAGCTGAAGGCAGGTGAAAGGCGACCATACATTGGTGCTTCTCTCTCTCTCTGCCTCTCTCCCTTCCCCTCTCTCTGAAAGATAATAAAATCTTTTATAAAGAAAAATAAAATTTAAATGGTGTAAAATTTAAAAAAAAGAAATTAAAGACAAAGGTAGCTAAAATATTTTAAAAAGAGCAAAACTTCAAGACTTAACACTGCCTTAGTTTATGATTTCTACTTAAATTACAATAAAATTATATGACATTCCCATAATCACAGGTATAGTGATTGGAACAGGATAGAGACATACACATAAATGGTCAAGTGATTTTCCAAACATTGCTACAGCATTTAAATAAAGCAAGCATGTTATTATTTTTTTTAACAAATACTGCTCAAACTACTGGGTGTTCCTATGGAAAAAAATAAATCTTATCTTTTATCTCACCTCATATGCAAAATAAAACAAAATGAAAATATAACAAAATAAAATAAAACACTTGAAGTAGATTATAGACATGAATATTATCATTAATAATATGAACTTTGAGAAGAAAATCTTTCCAACTTACAGTAGTAAAAATCTTATAGATAAGACAAAATGCACAAACCATAAAAAACATTGATAAATCAAACCTCATCAAAATGAAAAACCTCCCTTCTTCAAAAGACACCATTAAGGACATAAAAATGTAATGTACAGATTGACAAATAACTAATATCCAGAATATATATACATGTTTGTCACAATTTTATAAAATAAAAATATAATCCATTAAAAACTTTAAAAATGGATTTGAACATACTTTTCAAAAATAAATATGCCAATATACATATGAAAAGAGTTTTAACATTATTCATCATCATAGAAACGGACATTAAAAACATAGTAAGAAAGCACCAGACACTCACTAGAATGGCTACATTATAAAACATTGACAACATTGAATGTGGAGCAACTGGAATTTGTATACATGCTAGCGGGAATTCAAAATGATACATCATGCTAGCGGGAATTCAAAATGATACATCCATTTTGGGAAAAAGTGTGGCAGTTTCCTATATAGTTAAACACATACATAACACATTACGTAGCACCACTTCTAGGTATTTACCAGAGAAAATTAAAATCTATGTCTCCACCAAACTTAGATGCAGATGTTCATGGCATCTTTATTTCTAATAGCCCCCCAAAGTAGAAATAGTCTAAATGTACACCAACAGGTGAATGGACATACAGATTTTGGCACAGTCTCTCATAAAGAACCACACAACATGACACATTTGCTATTTGTCCACACTGTTGCATGTTCATGGCTTTTTAAGCTAAGTGAAGACAGCCTGACACAAAAGACTGTATCCTGAAGGATACCATCTAGGAAAGGCAAAACTATTAAGACAGGAAGCAGATCAGATATTCTGCTATTGGGGGAACGAAAAAGAAGAGACCTTTTGGGGATAAGGGAAATGTTTCACATCATAATTAGGCCGGAGGTTACATGAATGGATACATTTGTCAAAACTCATAGAATTGTGCATTTAAATTAGGTGCATTTCCTTGTATGTAAGATAGGCTTCAATAAAGTTAGATGAAAAACATCTGAATTAGATTGTCTGCTCCCATTTACAGTCCAATCTGTCTTCCCTCTAACCCTGTCCTCTGCTCTTCTCTACTCTGGCCCTGCCAACTTAAAGTTCCTCAGACATGCCAATGTCACTCCTGGCTGAAGGCCATCAGTTCTGCCAGGTATCATGCACCTCTCTTTTTACTTCCTTAAGGAATTTATTTAAATGTTATCTTTTGATTAAGGCCTTCCCTTAAAACCCTACTCAACGTGTCCACTTTCTTTCTGAACCCCAAATGTCCTAGCCCCTTCCTCCAGTTACCTTTTCTCTATAGCCCTTAGCATCACCCAACATGCTATTTTACATATCCAATTACTTACCTGTCTACATCACCAACACTGAGGTCCCGTGAAAGCAGACATACGTTGTAAGTTTTGTTCACTATTACTCCAGTTTCTAGAACAATGACTAACACAATGTAGATGCTCAGTGGTTTTTTCTTCATTGTACTATTACTTAACCATATTTGACTACATTCAAATTTGCTTCTGGCACATGCTTTTAAAATTCACATAAAAGGAAATTACAAAATTTCTCACTGTAAAGTGTTCCAGTGATGTTTCTCAAGAGGCTAGTTCTAGAAATAAGGGGAAAATGGTGAGAATATGAGGTGCAGAGGTACCATTAAATGCTTTTATGCCAAAGAACTTGCAAATAGTTCAACATTTTCTGATGCCACAGAAACTCTTTATCATGAAGTTCTTCAGAAAATACCTATGTGTGAAACATTTTCAAATGGTAAGCAGTATAACACTTTATTTTTAGCTGTATGTCTGACCACACAATTTCTAATAGGCAAGACTTGAACGTATGGGAACACTGTTTTCAGGCCAGCGCTACTATTTCTCTCCTTTGCCCTCCAAAATCCAACGTCAGGTCTTTTATCTTACTAATGTAGTTCTAGGCCATGTGTGGCTGGGAGAAGAGAGAAATAGAGACAGGGAAAGACAGAGAGGGAGAAGACAAAGATGGAGAGGGAATGAGCACCTGGGGATATTTTAATGGTAATGAACCTCCACACCCACTCTCCAATATGGTCCAATAACTGACTTAATATCTGGTTAAATATAGTGGCATTTCTTCTCCTTGGCAAGAGCAGAGAGAGGGTGAAAATAAAAAATCTGAAGGTAAAAGGAAAGAACCCTCATGCCTCCTCTCACTATAGATCTCCAACAATAGTGAGGAAGAACATACATTTTCCTCATAAGTGATTTTCCAAGAAGTTCCCATAGACCCGGAGTTAATGAAAAAGCTGTATCCTAAAACTGGTAGTGGCCAATTAGCCAATACTGAAAATGGATGAAATGACCTTAATGTCATCAAGATCGGTGGCCATCTCTCCATGATTGGGTATTACTGTGGCTACGTTTGCTGCCATTTTTATGGCTCAGCCCCACAAAGCAATTAACAGAGAATGAGTGAGCTTCCCCAACCTTTACTAGAAATGGTGGCTGTTTATCACTGTGTCAGACTCTTGGCAGATTCAAGAAATCTACATTTAACAGGTGACTGCTTTCTCCATGGCTGACTGCAGTCAATGGATCTTCAGGATGCCTCCTTCCAGTCTAGTGATCCAAACCAACAGAATAAGCTGCTGAAAAGGAGGGGAATGAGTGGGGCCCACGTTAGAATCAATTACGTACAAGGGCATCTTCACAACTCTTGCACTCCTGCATAATGACATTTTCAATTGCTTTCAGCAAAATTTTGATGACTGGTTCCAATTTAAGCTGTGGTGGCAGAAAAAACAGGTGAATGGATAGATATACAAGAAATAGATATAGGTACTGGTAGATACAGACGTAGACATATTTTGTCAATACCCTATCTTATTTGTGTATCATTAATGGTTGTTCACTTGGACTACTTTATTTATTTATTTTTTGGACAACTTTAAAATAGCTTTATTTATTTTAATTATTTGAGGACCAACTGTAGCTAACGAAGGCATGTTAGTTAATATTTAAGATCCAAGTCCATCTGAATTGGTTGGCATGGTCCTAGGTACAAAAGCATCCTCAGAAAAAGGCTATTTTCTTTTATGTGCCTAGAGCAACAAATGATACCTGGCACTGGTAAGTATCTGTGCTGGTCAAGTGGTAAACAATGACATTTGAGGTTAACAGGGAGGCCCTCTTTCACTGATGACAAGTATAATGATTTTCAGAAAAGCTGAACAGGCCAGTATTTCTCAGAAAGGTGGGCTAGAAGGTCTAATATTGTCTCCATAATAAACCTACACAAGAGGTATTATTATTCCCATTTTACAGATGAGGAAATAGAGAAGAAAAGTATATTACATGCCTAAATCCAAGCAGATCATAAGAAGTGAAGCTTGCTTTTAAACTCAGGCATCTGGCTCCAGAATCTGTGATTTAAAGTAATATATGCAAGAGCTTTGGCATTTGAATTAAGATCTGTCTTGGAGTGGACCTCTTTGCATCCATCTTGTTTGGGACTTCCCATGCTTCCTGGACTTGCACGTCTATTTCTTTCACCAAGTTAAGGAAGTTTTCTTTCATTATTTTTTTCAAATAGAGTTCCATTTTCTTACTCTTTCTCCTTCCTATCTGGAACCCTTATCGTGGGAATGTTGGAGCGCTTGAACTTGTCCCAGGGGTTGCTTACACTGTCCTCATTTTTTTGGATTCTTTTTTCTTCTTGTTGTTCTGATTGGTTGTTTTTTGCTTCCTTATGATCTAAATAATTGATTTGATTCTCAGATCCATCTACTCTATTGTTGTTTCGCTGTAAATTATTCTTTATTTCAATTAGTGTATCTTTTGTCTCTGACTGGATTATTTTTTTATGCTATTGAGGGCCTCACTAATTCCTTGAGCATGCTTATAAGCAGTATTTTGAATTCTCCATCTGCTAGGTTGCTTATTTCCATCATGATTAGTTCTTTATCTAGAGTTTTCATCTGTTCTTTCATTTGGACCATTTTTTTCTTCTTCTAATTTTGACAGCCTCTCTTTGTAGTCCAGGAAACACAGAGTCCCAAACAATATCGATGCAAAGAGGCCCGCTCCAGGACACATCATAATTAAAATTCCAAAGGTTAACAATAAAGAAAAAAAATTAAAAGCAGCAAGAGGAAAGTAGTTAGTTACCTACAAAGAAACTCCTTTGAAACTACCAGCTGATTTCTCAAAAGAAACTCTGCAGATAAGAAGGCACTGGCAGGAAATATTCAAAGTGATGAAAAAACAAGGACCTACAACTAAGATTACTCTACCAGTAAAGCTACCATTTAGAATGGAAGGGCAGATAAAGCATTTCCCAAACAAGGTAAAGCTAAAGGAGTTCATCATCACCAAGCCATTATCACATTATCACACGAAATTTTAAAGGGACTTAAGTTATGAAAAAGACGACTATAAAAACTATGAATAATAAAGTGGCAATAAATACATATGTACCAACAATTAAATATTTAAAAAAACAAACTAAAAAAATAGAAGGACAGAGGCAGAATCATAGACATGAATATAAAGAGTATTTTTATGGTTACCAGACAGAGGTCTAGGGGAATGGGTGAAGAGGTGAGGAGATTAAGAAGTACAAATAGGTAGTTACAGAATAGCCATGGGGATATAAAGTGTAGTATAGGAAATGGAGCAGCCAAAGGACTTATACACATGATAAGTAGTATCTTTTTAAAATTTAATCTTTACTGTATTTTTTCATTACCCTTTGGTCCCCTTACATACCCCTCCCCCAGCAGTAAATAAAGGTAATTTTTGTTTATTTTAAATTTTACCCATTCTCTTAAGGTAATTCCAAATTTTCCTTAAGAATATAGGAATAAGGAAAAATGTGATATAGACATATTCATATAATAGAGTACTTTTCACCCTTTAACAAAGAATGAAATATTGATACACGCTGCAATGTGCATGAACCTTGACTACATTATGCTGTGTGAAAGAGGCCAGGCACCAAAGGCCACATAGTAGTGTATGAATTCATTACTATGAAATGTCCAGAACAGGCAAACCTATAAAGACAGAAAGGTGATTCATGGTTGACAGAGACTGATATCTGCTAATATGTACGAGGGTATTTTTTAGTGATGGGTGATAAAAACTGGGATTAGATAGTAATGATTGCACAACCTTGTTCATGTACTAAAAACCACTGAATTACACACTTTAAAATGTCACACTTTATGGTATGTGAAATATTTCTTCATTTAAGGAAAAAAAGAATAGAGTTGTAACTGTGAATACCAGGAAATAAAAATAATAATCACCGTTTACTGAATATACATGTCAGGAAGTAGACAATAATTTTAAATAATACCATCTCATTTAATTCTCATGGAAACGCTAAGAAGTAGGAACTCTTATTATTATGCTCATTTTCCAGACCAACAATGTGGGGCCCGGAGAGTTTCTGTGGCTTGACCAACTTAATTAGGTAAGTGGTTGTGGTACGGAATGCAGCCAGTTCTGTCTGACTCCAAAGAGAGCATGCTGTTCTATAGCCACTTACATAGTGTCACCTAGCTGGCCTGCAAATAATCAGTAAGAAAAAGAAAAGTCAAACAGATGATCCTGATAAATATGTAATACCCTCTGTTTCCATAGCTCCCTTAAGGCTGAGGACTGAAGGTTTATACTTGGGATACACTCCACCAGCACAGCTGGAACTGAGAGTGGCCCTGCTCCCAGCAGAGTGAAAGAGAGAGGAAGCAGAGGAAGAATTCTGGCTCAGGCTGGAGCTGGATTCTCCAAAGCGAGTGCCTCCCCAGTGTCCAAGGCAGGCTTCACTGCATTTATTTATTTTTATTAATTTCTTGTTGTTCTATTTGTCCAATTTTCCCCTATTGCTCTCATACTTCTTAGGAGTGAAATGGCTGGATCGGGGGCAATGCACATATAACCAGTTAGTGAACACTGTTAAACACCTTTTCTAGGTAGTTTTAACTACAGGCACTCTCATCAGCAATGACAGCAAGTTCTAATTTCTCTCCATCTTATTAACGTTGATGTATTCATTTTTAGTTTAGCTATGGTGGTGACCAAGTAGTTGTACTGATTTAGAATTTTAATAAATTTAATAACTAATGAGGTTAATACATCTATTATTTATTTTATTTTAAAAATTAATTTATTATTGTTGTATTACAACTACTCAGATCACAACAGCTTGAAACTAAAAACCAACCTCAAGGAAAAAACCCCAAAACATTCAAATTCATGGAGCCTGAATAACATGCTATTAAATAATCGTTGGGTTAACAATGAGATCAAGGAAGAAATAAAAGTTTCTGGAAACAAATGAAAATGAACACACAACAGCCCAAAACCTATGGGACACAGTGAGGTAAGTCCTGAGAGGGAAGTTCACAGAAATACAGGCCTACTTAAAAAGAATATGAAAATCTCAAACAATCTAACCATAAAGCTATAAGAACTAGAGAAACAACAACAAAGCCCAAAGAGAGTAGAAGGAAAGAAATACTCAAGATCAGAGCAGAATTAAACAACATAGACTAAAAGAACAATTCAAAGGATCAATAAATCCAGGAGTTGCTTCTTTGAAAAGATAAACAAAATTGACAAGCCTTTAACCAGACTCATCAAGAAAAAAAGAGAGAGGACCCAAATAAATAAAATCAGAAGCAACAGGAGAAATCACAACAGGTACCACAGAAATACTTATTTTTTATTATTTCTCTAGTACAGTTGTCCAAAATTTCCCCCTTTGCTCTCCCCTGCCCTGCCCACCCCCTGTTCCCACAGACATCTATTATTTTTGAAATGTCTGTTTAAATCTTTTTTTCCCACTTACCTAATGAATTCTGTATTTTTCTTCTTGATATGAAGAAGATATTTACTTGTCTATTCATACATGGAAGATTGTTCATTGTGCATTTTTCTACATGAGTTATGTTTCAATTAAAAATAATTTAGTTAACTGAAACAATCTGATACCAAGGATTAAATATTTACCAGTAATTTCAATTTGCTTTAATTTTATTATTTATATCTTCATTCCATCACCAAATATTTGCCAAATAGATTCCATCATTATTTCCATTTTTTAGATGAAAAAACAGCAAAACAATTTCTCAGACAGTAAAGTAGGGGTGTTGGTCCTGGAAATCATATCCTCAAACTTCAGGATTTACATTCCACTGACATTTTTCAACAGTCTTATCAAGATGTAATTGATATAAAATATTGTATTGATCCAAAATATGCAATAAAATGATTTTCTATATATGTTGCAAAATGATTACCACATAAGTTTACTTAATATCAATCACCTCACATAGCTCTTTCTCTCTCTCCTCCCCCCTCCATATATATATATATATATATATATATATATATATATATATATATATACACATATGTATATAAAATATATATATGCATATAAAATTACTTTTGGTGATGAGAACTTTTAAGATCTACTATCATAGCAACATTGACACATTTTTAATTGTGGTTAACAACCATTTTAAAATGAACTTTTAAGTGCATGACACAGTATTGTTAACTATGGGCACAATATTGCACAAAGATTACTAGAAGTTTTATATTTTGTATAACTGAAACTTCATACCCATTGAGCAACTATCCATCTCCTCAACCCCCAACACACAGGCATATATGCACACATACACATACACACACACACACACACACACTCACATTCTCTCAAAGCTCCTGCCAACTACCATTCTATTTTATGATTCTATGAGTTTATTTTTAAAACTTTATAAAAATGGAATCACCCGGTATTTGTCCTTCTGTGAGTGACCAATTTCACATACTATGATGTCCATCCTCTGGTTCATCTATGTTATCACATGTGGTAGGATTTCTTTCCTTTTTAAGGTTGAATAACCTTCCATTGCATGTATATGCTCTATTTTCTTCATTTAAACAACACTAGGTTGTTTCCATATCTTGGTTATTGTGAATAATGCTGATATGAATATGGGAGTGATAATATCTCTTAGAGATCCTAATTTCAGTTCTTTTGGATTTATGCCTGGAAATCGGATTTCCATAGGTGTCCAAGGAAGGCATTTCGGGTCCTGTCTGTTTTTGCTGAAACCCTATGCTATGGAGTTAAGCTCCCTCTCTGTCTATTGGAAAGTCCATCTGGGAAAAGCAGCAGAGAGGGAACAGTGGGTAGAAAGTGCTACTAGATATAAATTAAAAACAGGAGAATTAGGGGGGGTTGCAATATTTATGCTGATAGAGAACATATTAAATTATGGGACTGTCAAGATGAAAATGTGCCCGAGAAAACATTTAGTTGCAGTCTCTCCAACGGATGTTTATTTGGTCCCTTCAATAAGGTATCCCAGAAAAGCATTTGCAAACAACTGTTATTTCTATTTTCAGGTTAAAAAAAAATCTCATCTGGTGAAAATATGCAATCTCATATTTTGGATTCCATTTACACAAGCGTCTGTCCTCCTGGCTCCTTCCCAAGATGCCACCTTGCCTCTTGGCCCCCGCAGCCAGCCCCCGGTAAGCAAGAGAGGCAGCTCTGACCTTCCCAACAGGACAGGGAGCCTTGGCTTCCTTCCTCCAATCTGTACCTCAGACCTGGGGCCAATCAACATGCCTGTTATTTGTGAGAAACATTGCCTGCTTCTCTTGCTGCTTGCAAGCTGGGGTCACTTAGGGCTGCTGCTTGGGAACAAAGGTCTGACATTGACTGGTCAAACTGAGAGATGGCATCCTGAAAGGCAAGGAGACCTGCTAGCTTCTCTCACTAGCTTGTGCTCAAGTCTGGAAGGAACCGAGAGGAGAGAAAGTCTTGACAATCACCGGTTCCCAGATCCTATCCTGCCTCATCCTTGGGCTCCTGTACCAAGCTCAGTGCCAGCTGGACATGTCCCCGTGGCTGTGGTCGCTCAAATACAAGGAACTTTTAGAACTGAGCTTTGTATTTTCTTTCCCCAATTGCTGTGAAGTCAGCTGTGCTGCCTGTATAAATGCGACCTAGCGCCCTTTGTGTGCCAGACGTGAACAGATGTGCACTTAGCACGACTCCTTTATGCCAACCACCAGCTAGTGGAGCAGCTGATTAGAGGAGACAAGATGGAAAGAAAAGTAAATGTGGCTGTGTAACTGGCTAACACAGCAATGTAGCCTTGCAAGCTAAGCAAAGGTTGAGGATGCAGGTAAAACAGCACCAGGCTTGAATAAGCAAGGTCAAGGAAAAACAAACAAAGACAGAATATAAAGGAGGATTGGAGAAGACAGGTAAACCTTTATTTACTCAATCTTTTTGGTCTTAAGAGAAAGCTGGTACGGCAAAGCTCTGCAAATTCAGAAATATGCATATGCACACACACATATAGGTGCACTTATTTTAGTGCTGAGGCTATTTGGGAAACAGCAAACATACCATTAAGACTGAAGTAACAGCTTTGGCAGGAGTTGAGGACATCAAGGGATGTGACCTCTGGCTTCCAGAGGACTTTGCTTCGCCCATGCAACAGTTAGAACTTTGGTTTTGGGTAGGTCGGCAAAAGAGAGCGGCAGAAGGAGGTGTAGCTGTGAGATAATGCAGTTCAGGGGCAGTTTCGAAGGAACTCTATCTGAGATGGGCTGGAGAGGGAGACTGTAGGTGGGAGAGGCAGTAGAAACCATTGACAGGGGCCAAGCCAAAGTGATGTGACGCTCTGAACAGAAGGAGATGTGGGACCCAAGGGAGGCGGGAGCTGAACAGAAAACTGGACAGAGATTGGAAAACAGGGGTTATGGATTGTAGCTAAGGGGAAGGATTCAAGTAAGAGGACAGAATTTACAGGGTGATGACCTGAGAGATAGGGAAGAGGAAACCAGTCTTTACTAATTGCCTGCTCAGTGGTTGGTGCTACGTTTTTTGACCCTTGTAACAGCCTTATCAGCTAATCTGATCCTTGCTTTTTGGCTTTGTTTTTGTTTCTTAGCAGAGGTGGCAACCAGGGTGTCCCAACTCACCAGCTCTCCCAGGACCACAGCCCTTTCAGTGCTCAAGTGGGAGAATGCCTAAGCCAAGGGGAATTATTGATCACCTCCTGAGCTCATGGTTCCACTCACTCGGCCAAATTCACCTACTCTCTCCCCCGAAACGACACTTTTCTCCCACACCACCCTGATTGCCAGGGGAAAAATGACCCTGTTCCCCAGAACAGCGATGCAGAGGAAAAACACATTTCATTCAGATTGGGAAGGCAATGACAGTAAATAAAATGTTCTATTTTGGAAAACCAATATTCAGTTTTTTCTAAAATAGAGGCTTTCATTATTAAGTTTTTTGTTTTTAGTCTTTTTCTCTCCTACCCTCAACGTTCAATAGACCCTCCTCTCTCGTTTCATTTAAAGGCTTGATGCAGAGTGGTTATTTTTATAACTGGATAATTATCTATATTTTAAGCTTAGGATTCAGACTCTCGGTAAAGGTGTGACATGCATCTAATGAATAAATATCTGCCTGGTTAATGTGATCCACCTACGTCAGGGTGTCTTCCTAATATTTTCTAAGAAGCATCTGCAGGTCAAGTATTTGTCAGGGTTAGGCGGCAAATGCTGGGTGGACATGGGGGAGGCTGAGACCCTCAGAGGAAGCACTGCAAAGGGAACCTAGTGAGGGGTTGATCCATATCATCTCTTCAATTCCCTTGCCTGGCATCCCCGCTCACTTTCTTATTAGGTCAGAGAAAATGAGGCCCCTTGACCAGTGGTGTCAGAATCATTTGGAAGTTTATAATACATTTAGATCCATGGCCACACCCCAGGCGTATTGAATCAGAATCTAAAGGTCCCAAATATGTGTGGTTTTATACATTTTTCTAGGTGATTCTTATCATCACAAAAGATTGTAAGCTTTATGGACACAGAAACAATATAAGGGATGTCATGTATAAGGTTTCTATCACAACCACTCAATGCAAACACTGTAACAAGAAAGCAGCCCTAAACAATACATAAAAAGATGAATGTGTGTGTTGCAATAAAACTATTAGTGAAGACAGACATTCGGATTTCATGTAATTTTCATTTGTCTCAAAATACTATTCTTTTTATTTATGTCAAACATTTCAAACACACAAAAATGACTAGGCAGGGTTTGGCATAGGCTATAGTTTAAGGAATCTGACTTCTGAGAATCTAGGTTGGGCAAGGGACCATATGAAACTTTCATTCATCAATAGCAAAATGTCCCTAGAATACCAATAAGCTGCCAGAGCCAAGTTGCTAAAGAAAATGTGAATTTCATAGCCAAAGTGTCTCAGAGTTGTTCCTTTTGTGTATCCAAGCATCAGAAACACCATAAATAACCATTAGTATGGGTTGGTTACATTAAATACAGTACAGCCATGCCAGGTCATTAAAAATGTTTGAGCTAGAAACATTTAAACACCAAAACGGGTTTTGACTTATATTAAAGAAAGTTATTTTTACCAATTGTAATAATATACATAATTTAAATTGGGTTCTTGTTCTTTAGAAACATGTAGAAATATTTCTTGAGTAAATTATATATAATGTCAAGCATAGAATTTGCTTCAAAATAAGGGGAAGAGTGGGGGAGATGAAGGAAAAAAGTTGACCATGACTTAACTGTGGAAAGGATATGATGGGCATACAGGGATAGAATGTTATTGTCTATACTTTTTACATTTAAAATTGCTTATCATTTGAAAACAAAAACAATTTTACCCCCTGCCTCATGATGATTGAGGCAGGTGTAGATGTGTGGATATGGAACAATGTTCATGCTGTACTGTTTACCAGAATAAAAGCAGGCTGCAGAATACTACATAGAATATGTTTTATTTATATGTCTCCCACATAGGTCTGCACTATGTAGGTTCTTGACATTTCAGTCTATATTTCACAAACCCTCTGCTTGTCTTTCTAAAACACAGCTTAGATCCTTACCTATGTTTAGAATACTCTATATGGCATTTTCTTTTAACTAGCAGAATAAAATCCAAATTCCATAGTATGGCATTTGAACATGTCCATAATGTATCTTTGCAGGTTTCCTCATTCCACCCTCTTTTTTGATGCTTACTCTACTTTATAGTAAGGTCATTATGTGCACCAAATTTATGAAGTCATCCAATAAGAAAATTCTGGCCCTGATACTAGCTTTATGACTTTGAACAAATTGCTCTGCTTCTCTGAGCTTTACTAAACTCATAAATGGGAATCAAAACAGTGCTTATCTCATATGGCTGTTGTGGAAAATGAAGTAACATAACACATGAAAAATGTTTAGCATGAAGTTTGACAATGAGATTAATTTAATGAATGCTAGCTATCATATTTTTAAAAGATTTTATTCATTATTTTTAGACAGAAGGGCAGGGAGGGAGAAAGAAAGGGAGAGAAACATCAATGTATGGTTGCCTTTCACCTGCCTCCAGCTACAGATATGGTTGGAGACCTGGCTTGCAACCTGACTGGGCACTGAACCAGTGATCATTGGATTTGCAGGCCAGTGCTCAAGCCACTGAGCCATGCCAGCCAGGGCTTAGCTATCATTTTTAATAATTATAATTATTTGGCCATTTATTCCCTCATTCAATAAATATGTATTGATCTCTCATTAAAGATCAGGCACCAGCCTAGGCTGATACTATAGCATTCACCATTCTAAAAATATATCATGTACTTTTACAGTGCCATGCCTTTGCCAAGCCATTTTATGATTTATCCTTTTCACTTTTGTTAATTCATACTTATTATACTTAATTACTCTCATGACTGAATTAATGCTCTTTTCCCAGCTCCACTGTTGCCCTAGGAATTACTCATATCTTCTTTCCCCATATCACTGTAATTTAGTTCAATCCATGATTTCAATAGCTGTCAGCCAGCTTATCTTTTGTCTACATGTCAGCCTCTTAATTTTTTCATAGACTGTGAGATCCTTTACAAAAGGATCCACTTGGGCCCTGGCTGGCGGCACAGTGGATAAGGCATTGGTCTGTGAACCTAAAGGTCACTGGTTCAATTCCCAGCCAGGGCACATAACCAGGTTGCAAGCCAGGTCTCCAGTCAGGTCTATAGCTAGAGGCAGGTGAAATACAACCACACACTGATGTCTTTCTCCCTCTCTGCCTCTCTCCCTTTTCCCTCTCTCTAAAAATAATAAAATCTTTAAGAAAGAAAGAAAGAAGGAAAAGATCCATTTGTTATTTACCTGTCTATCTTCAGAGCCTAGACTAGGCGCTGGTTAGAGGTCCCTCAACCAGCCTATCTTTTGGAAAGGATACACCTTTCCTTTAATAGTAGGAATGAGATCACAAGGAATTAGCTATCATAATCATCAAATATTAAAGCAAAGGTACCTGACACATTATGAAGACTAATCTTTTTACTTTTGGGATGGCCACAATGAGTAACCATGAAGGACACAAAATTTCATGACTTTCAGCTCATTCATTCCTTCCTTCCTTCAATAGGTACTTCGTGGCTCTCTGTGTTTAACTCTACCAGAAACTAGGGCTAACACAGGGCTGTTTTCCACGGCACCAGGCTGCCTCCATGTCTCAGAACAGAGGGAGGGAACATGTGGCTATGAAGGAGACATGTGGAGGCAGGAAGGGAGGCAGCAATCGCCATGGAAAGAACTGGGTGAGGGAATACGGTGTCAAAGGAAACACACCTGGCCAAAGTCACATTTTGTTCTGGGGTCAAACCATGTAAATTACTCCCTGGCTGGTTTGCAAATGCTTGTAGTCTCTTCCCAGTTTTTTTCTCAATAGCAGCGACTGAGAGACATTCTCTTCACATCCAATTTCTGCTTCCTCATCTCCTCATTTTTATGGTGGATTAAAGCAGACAATGGTTCAAATTTTTGTGAGGTTGCAAGAACAAATAGAGATCTAATAAAATATGCGGATTTTCTCTCCAGGAGGTAAAATTGCACACATGAAACACATGCACACATACACACACAGTTCTGCAGCATTCATGGGATCACAGCCTTTTAACTTAGGGGACATGTTTTCCAGATTAAAAACTCTGAGATTCAGGGACCTCCCAGGCACAACTAATTGTATAATCCCACCTTGTCAGCTTTGTTCAAAACATTCTCTCTCGGGTGACCTTTCAGACATCAGATGTGACCGAGAATTGCCGCTCCAGCCGGCCTCTCTCCCTCCCTCAGCTCAGGCCCGCAGAGGAAAGCACTGGCGAGCACATGCCCAACCAGCCATCATGGTCTGCGCGTAATGGGGAGAGGACAGGCAAACAGAGATTCCCGTCGCAACACAATGTATGTCTCCTGCCTGCACTGCTGGGTTTTACTTATTGAATTAGGACAAATTGGAACTTTCATAAACTGTGATATAAATCATTATCTCGAGTTAGCAGATGCAGCCGCGCCAGGGTAGAGCACTGTTAATAACTCTGCTGGATTAGGACTGATTGGAACAATTTGAAACTTGTTTCTCTCAGCTTGATCAGCCTCATTGTAACCACAGCAATTATCCCATTTCACTTTCAATGGTTTAGCACAGACGTGTTGCTGCTTTATATCCATCCTTCTTAATGAAGCCAGCTTAGACTTTTGTTCATTTGTTAAAGAGCTATCCTGGGCAAAGAAGAAATGACTCCACCCCTTGGGGTACAAGGTGGATACTTGTAAGGTTGACATTTTTAATGGGCTCCGCAAACACAGTTCATATGTTGATGGTTTCATAAATTTATTCATTTTTATCTTACATTTGAGCCGCTGCTGTGTGCCCAAAACTGCTGTGTGAGACTGTATGACATCTAGAATTAGAACAAAATATATTGTATTGCACTTGTGCCATTACTCTTCTGATGGACGTACATTTTTGAGAGTAGGAGACATCCTTTAATATGAATGTGATGTATTCGCAGTAAATGGCTATGATGTATCACTGCTCTACTATGGTAACCAATGTGTATCTTGGAAACTCAAGGCAAGGGATGCCACGCAGTTGCAACGGAGTTTAGAAGAGGGAGCTCCATCTTTGTACTGAACTGATCAGCAAAGACTTCACAGAAGCAGAAGCATATGAGGAGGTCTTAATTAACAGAGCAGAGTGAATTTCATAAGGGAAGAGTGAAAAGTATGCTTCATACAGACAGAAGGGCAGAATCCAAAGACATCTTCCGTTATCTTGCGGAAACTGAAATGAACTATTAAGTGGCACAGATAGGGTGGAGAATTACCAAATAAGGATGCCTTTTGAAACCTTGAAAGCCTGGAGTATTTGCGAATGAAATGTAAGTAATGAGTAAACATCTATTCATCATTTAGCATATGTATGCTCCTCATATACTTTGATTGTGCTTACATTGATTCATAGAATTAAATTGCAGATTACAACATTATAGTTGATACCTGTATACACTATCGCATGCTTACCACCAAGGTCTAATTTTTATCTATCACTCTACAATTGTCCCTCTTTACCCACTTCACCCCTTTCCCACCCCTTTCTCTCTGGTAGCTGCCAATCTGTTGTCTATAAGTTTGTTGTTGTCATTTACTTGTTTTTAATATTCCTCTTGTGAATGAAATCATATGGTATCTGCCTTTCACTGTCTGACTTACTTTACTTAGCATAATACTCTCAAGGTCCCTCCATGTTATCACAAATGACAAGACTTCATCTTCTTTATGGTTGAGTAGTACTCCATTGTATACATGAACCACCGTTTCTTTATCTATGCATACACTGAAGGCCTCTTGGATTGTTTCTAGACCTCTACTTTTGTGCGTGCTCAATTTGACATGCCAATGATTTTGCTCAGTGCTTTCGTGAATATAAAGGCAAAAGAGACTCAATAATGTAATAGGCTTCCTGTTGAAGATGAAATACGGTTCAGGTTGGAAATTTGTGTCAAAATGCAAACAAGGAGGTTAAAAAGAAATAGATGAATGCAATGGAGCATTTCTCCTTTCTGTTCCTTACTCCCGCACTTCACCTGGTTAATGCCCACGGACGGGTATCTCCACAGAGACGCTGAGAAGGCCATCCTATTTCATGTCACTTTCCAAAGCAAGTATTCCTGATCTTCACTGAATGCTAGTGTCCTTTAAAACAGTTTCTGCAGGCTGTGATATCTTTAAGTAGGAATACGGGATATTTTATTTTAATATACATTCATCTTCCACAGTAAGAAGTAGAATGTCCCTAACAATGTTGAAGGCTCCAAATGCTTTTGCTAGATACCACCTCTCTCTTTCCTTCTTAATGCCCCTTGCGGTAAGCACTATTCCAAATTGAGTTTCCAGTGTCTTTGCCTATACTTACAAAATCCGTGGTAAGAGAACGCAGTGTACCAGCATTTTCCTTCCTTTGTCCACTCGTAAGTCTCTGGGATATAGTGATGCAGATAGGTATAATTTTACTTCCTTCATTTTTTTTTCCCTAACGATTTTATTTATTTGGTTTTAGAGAGGGAAAGGGGAGGGAAAAAGAGAGGGAGAGGAATGTTGATGTGAGAGAGAAACATCGATTGGTTGCTTCTGACCTGGGACCAAACCCACAATACAGGCATGTGCCCTGACCCCCTGACCGGGAGTCAAACCGGTGACCTTTTGTTTCTCAGGGCAATGCTCGGCCAACTGTGCCACACCAGTCATGGCTAGTTCATTCATTTTCACTGTTGCATGGTACTCTCTGTGGGAAAGGTAGGTTGTTCACGTAAACTTTTGCATATTTGTCTTTCCACTGGAGATAATTCTCCATAGTATTTAAGGTGAGCTATTTTCACCTCCATATTCTCAGTGCCCTGCACAGCACCTAATGCAGAGTAAAGGTGAGCTGACTATGTGCTGAATGATGATCACGTCCATGAGAGAAGAAGAAATTCATTCCCTGTAGGAATTTTGGGAAGATAAGATAGCAATCAAGCTTCACTTCAACATTTACAGTATACTTTTTGTCTTTTGAGGGTTGGATATAAGATAATGAAAACCATGAAGGAAGTTAATAAAGGCCAAACATGGAATACAGTAGACTGGCAGTGACCTACATAAGAAAGATAAATGAAAAAATGGGCTGGATAGAATTTATGGGTCTTAGGTAATAAAAGATTAGCAGTGACATAAAAGTGAGGCCTGTGATTTTCCTACTAGTTTAGTTTGGTGACAGCTAATCATTCTGCTCTGTTCTTACAGACAATAAGAAAAAGGGAGAAAGCTTCCACTTCGACCATTGTTAGTAGTGAGAAAGGCCCAAACATCACAGTATAATGACACCTTTGAATTAAAAGTAGTCTTCGAACCTATAATTTAATTTCCTAATACTTAAACCTCTGCTACTGACTACTACCTCACCCCCATTCTCATTCCCACATGGTTTTTGTCAGGATTTGGCAAGTGACAAAGAAGTTAATACCTTCTTGAACAACCCTCTCTAGCTCTCTGACTTTCAGGAATTTATCTTAGGTAATGGATTGGATAACAACCACCATGATAATCACTTTTAGAATACATACCATGTACCAACCAGGCAGGCACTAAGCTAAGTGTTCTTTATAAACTTGTGTATTTATTCATGTAGTATTCCTATGAAACACAATAGATCCCACAGAGTTTCAATAAATGTCAAATGTAGGAATACCAGTATTTCCCCTAATTTACAAAGAAGGAAATGTATGTGCAGGAAAGACAAATTTGCACAGTCATCCAGTTAGTAAAAGGCAGTGTTGCTATCCAAATCTCGTCTTGATTCAAGTCAGGAAATTGACAGCCATTCTCCCAAAGAGAAATGCCTGCCAATAACTGCCTTCCGGTGATTATGCTCCTAGACACCAATCCAACCTTAACTTTTCTTTCTCATGTCAACATCTGAAGATAGTTAACTTTGACCTTACAGTGCATCCTTTTTCTAATTACCCTAATATTCTTTGTTCCTTCAAAAATGCTTCTTTAGACCTAGTTTTCGTTATCCACATTATCTTTGTATGGGATTTAGGAATAAGTTAAGTCAGACTAAATTCAGCCAGGGTTCATTAGGAGATTAAATACTCCAGTAAAGATGGTCTATTTGACCCCTAAGATTTTAGTAATATATTTTATCTACTGCTGTTGTAGCATTCCTACAAAGAACCTTTCTGTTCTAAGTTTCTGCCCTGAAGTAATTGCTGGTTGGCCCTGCCTGCTTGAGGTGGGAAGTCTACCTTTTTGAAAACTGTGCCACTAAAGCAGGTCACAGGAAATTGCCACCAGAGTTACTGAGTCCTGAAGGGCATAGAGAATGTGATTAGGGCTCATTATGTCCAAGGTTGTGGGCTAAGATTGCACGCATGTTTAGATTGCTATGGAAACAGAGCTGAAGTGGATGGCCTTCCTGCCCCTACCTGGATCTCTCCCTGAGAAGCTGATTGAGGAGGAGGCTTTAGATGGTGCTCAAAAGAGTAAGGACTCATTAAATGAGCTTTTATTTGGCAGTTTGGGCCCCCAAATGAAGGCTTCAATGCAATGAACAGAAGAGGAACGACTGATACAAGTTGGGACCCTTGCAGCATTGTGGGATGGAGTGGTGATTGCCTAGTTAATTGGAATAAAGTAGACAGCATTTCAAAACATGTCAATGTCTAGTTTGTTAAAATGGTGTTGATTCGTCACTGCCTAAATTCATCACAATTGCACCCAGAAAAGAAAAGAAAATGACACGTGGTTAAGAAGCTTTGGAGGAGAGATTTGATGTTCAGCAAGAGAAAATGAAAAGTTGTACATTTGTCCCATTTGTCTTTCATCGTGCAAACTCTGAATACCTTATAGAAGACTCAGAAGAATACAGGCTTTGGGCCCAGGGGAACCTGAGGTATAATTCTGTTTCATTAATTACCAATCTTATGACCAAGTCTTTCAACTCTAAGAAAAACTCTTTGTAAAATGGGAATACTTGTATAAGCAGTTAATAAAATGGGCTTGATGAAACACTGTGATGATTTTCAATAAAAAATTATTGAGAGCTCTTAATGGTAAGTGGGTGACTAAGTTATCTCCTACAATCCTGTGATATCTCTCCACTAATAAGCTGTGAGATCTTGGGCAAGTCACCCACCTTTTTCTAATATGTGAAGTGTAGACAATCGACATGAAGAGGGTCATAATGTTTAAGTGACAAATAATATGTCAAGAGAATATTGCGGTATACTGGACATAGCAGCCACTCAACAAATGAGAACAATTACTTTACAGTTGGGGAGAGTGAGGTGCAGAGAGGTTAAGTAACTATCAAGGTCGATATTAACTTACTGCCAGAACTTTTTTCTGGCTATGGGATTAAACAAACAAAAACACAAATAAGTGAATTATATAGCATATTAGAAAGTACAAAGTGCCTTCCTAGCAGAAAATAAAGTGAGCACCATGACAAGGAAAGGGAATGTTAAATGGGTGGCGAGGGATAATTACTATAAATGGGGTGATCAGGATATACTTCATTGAGAAAGTAATGTTTGAGCAAAACCTTGAAGGTGGACCATGTGCATATCTCATAAAAGATAATGTCAGAGGGAGGGAAACGTCACAGGCCTCACTAATGGGGACAGCAATGACTCCAGTGTGGCCAGAACAGAATGAGCAAAAGATAGAGGAGATCCAAAAAAAAAAGGAGAGAAAGAAAGAATGGTGTCCACTGGTCAGAATATGTATGGCTTGATTGGCCCTGCAAGGACATTAGTTTTTATTGAGAAATGAGGGACTATAAACTATCACAGAGTTGTAAATCTAGGAGTGGCATGATCTCACTTATGTCTAAAAAGGAAGTTAGTTTCAAGTGTAAAAGGAAAACGGATACACCCTGAAACATGCACAAACTCAAAGAACAGAGGAGCCCTTAACCTCTTCTTTGGAAAACTTTTATGTTATTTCTTACAACTTCATATGAGTCTATAATTATATCAAAATACACACATGAATAGGAAAAGTAGATAAAAAATAAAAACTTGACACTTCAGGGATTCTTTCTATAACAAAACCCCATGATTAAAATAAACAATTAACAGGCACTAATCAAGAGGGGGAAGCAAAAGACTTAAGAGATGTGTCCTCCAAAACTGTAGCCACTAACCATACGCAGCTACTCAACACTTGAAATGCAGTGCGACTGAAATGTGTGCTAAGTATAAAATCCACACCAGACTTTGAAGACTTAGTAGGAAAAACAGACTAAAAATTTTTCATTAGTTATTTTGTATTAATTGTATGTTGAAATAATAGTATCTTGAAGAGATGGTGTTAAATAGAACAACACTGAAATTTTCTGAAGAAGCAAAAACCTCCTGGAAAATGAAATCAGGCAAACAAAATGATAAATGATGACAAAGTAATTGAAAATGAGGAGCCATGGGAAGAGGATGAGAGGTGAACACAGAGTCCTATTCAATATGCAATTAAAATGATACAACGGTGAAAACTATAGTTTCAGACCAAAATATGTAAATGTTGCAAACCTTACTAAGAATAGCACGTAAAAGAGAGAAGCCTGGAAACAGAAGGGAAAGAGGATATGAAAATGCTAGCTGTGCCATTGCAGTGAGTCAATAGATCCAAATGAAAGCACATCATTTTGGTTGTTTTTGAGACTTTAACAACTTAAAACATTTTTTACTTTTTACCTCAACTCTAGAGATATTTTATTTTATTTTATTTTAATTTTTAAAGATTTTATTTCATTATTTTTAGAAAGAGAGGAAGGGAGAGAGGCAGAGAGGGAGAGAGACATCGATGTATGGTTGCCTTTCACCTGCCTCCAGCCACAGACCTGACTGGAGACCTGGTTTGCAACCTGGCTATGTGCCCTGGCTGGGGAATCGAACCTGCGACCTTTGGGTTCGCAGGCCGGCGCCTTATCCACTGTGCTACCAGCCAGGGCTTTAGAGATATTTTAAATGCTAACATATTCTTGTAGTGAAATAATATGTTTTTCATATTCATCCATCTTTAAGTTTCATATGTTTTTCTGAATTAAGTTCAAGTAAAACTATTTTTCCTTGAATGTGACATTTTATTCGAAAGTAACCTTTACAATAGCATCACATTTTTCTGCATTTGTCTCCCTACTATTCACATGTTTCTATCTAGTCCTTAGCAAAGAATATATGCAGTACATCTCTATGATCCTTAGAAAAATGGAGTGAAAACCATCAAATGGTGATGAGAACTGATGCTGAGTGAGGTAATTCCTCATTCTCTATGCATTTCCTTCTGTATTGCTTACTTTTTTCCACAATTATTTAATTCCTTAAATTATTTTTCAATAATTTAAGACTACTTCTGGTGGCAACATTGAGAATGGGCCCTAAGTGGACTAGGGCTGATACAGAGAAACTAGTTTGGAAGTTGTTACAGAGGAAACAGAAATGATCAGCATACATTTATGCACACTGATTAGTATATCTAGTGAAACAGGAGCATGTTCCACTTAAAAATCCAGAGAACTAACAAGTAGTAAGTCTAAAGTATTTTTAATGTAAAATAAATAAATAAATATATATATATATATATATATATGTGTGTGTGTGTGTGTGTATACATACATATACACACACACACACACACACACACACACATACACATGCATATATAAAAATTTTATCCATTATTTTTAGAGTGAAGGGCAGGGGGGAAGAAGAAAGGGACAGAGACATCAATGTATGGTTGCCTTTTACCTGCCTCCAGCTACAGACCTGGCTAGAGAATCTGGCTTGCAACCTGGTTATGTGCCCTGACTGGGAATCAAACCAGCGACCTTTGGGTTTACAGGCTGGTGCCTGTCCACTGAGCCACCAGCCAGGGCTTAACATAAAATATTTTTTTAAAAAAACAATAACTGGGTTGGACAATAAATCAGAAAATTATTAAAAATTTTTAATGGAAAGTTATAAAAAACAGACAGAGAATATATCATTAGAAGATATATCTAGAAGACCCAATGTGTAACTAATAAGAATGGAAAGTGAGAATATAGAAGCTGTACAAAAGGAAATTATGTAAAACATTCAAGAAACAAAGGAAATTAGGTGTGAGTTTGAAGGATTATGCCAAGTTTTCATCAGAAAGAATAAAAAAACATACTCATACAGAGATGCACCTGAGTAAATTTTGAGGATGCAGGGAAGTTTCTAACATCTCCCATAAAGAAAGCCAGAATTATTCTGCCCAATTTATTACCATATATGATGATCTGAATGATATTCACAGCACAGAAATTAGAAGAGTACAGAAGAATTCCATCACAATTCCAAGGGAAAATTATTTCCAGCAATACAAAAATTTTAAATACAGATAATCGTGGATTAGGGTAGAGCAAAGAGTTTTAGACAGGCTAGATCTTAAAAATATACCACCAATGCAAGAAAACACTGGAAGATATGCTTCTATAAGACAAAAGCTGTATAAACCTGAAAGAAAAGATACAGGATCTTGAACAGAAGATTCAATTAAAAACAAGAGAATAAGGCAATTTAAACATTATGATGAAAGAGATCCCAGGATAATTCTATGAATTCCTGTTAGTACATTACTAAGCCCAGAACTGAGCAGGTCAAAGAATGGCAGGAGTAGTTTAAGCACAAACATACTGTGGTGTTGGACTGTGTGTAATAAGAAAAGTTCTATGGTTAGTTTCATTGGGAAATTTTAGAATGAAGTAATGTCTGAGAACTAAGAAAATGTTAAAAATAAAACAATTTTCAATTCTGGAGGAAAAAAAGAAAAGAAAGGCAATGAAATCATAGCAAACTATATGTCACAGCTGTGAACAGTGTTTACATAGTCAAATAATATACAGTATCTTCATATTGTAAGGCAGCTATGTGCAGTAATGGGGATGGGAGAAGTATATGAGGTCTGTCCAGAAAGTATTTACCCATTTACTATGAAAAAAAGACATTTATTGAAGAAGATACAAGAAACACTGTACATAGGACAATGGCACCACAGTCCCCGTCAAAGCAGGCACCTTGGGACCTCACACAGTTCTTCCAATTGCCATCAGCTGTCCCATCATATTTTTCTGAATTTCAACAGTGATCTGAAACCTCTTCCCTTTTGAAGGTGGTTTTACTTTGGGGAAAAGCCATAAGTTGCAGGGCCTCAAATCTGGGATGTCGCAGGGCTGAGCCACCTGGGTGATTTGATGTTTTGCAAAACAAAATAAAACAAAACAAAAAGAAAACTCTGCATGAGACATGATGGAAGAGTGGGCATGTTGTTGTGATGAAGCTGCCAATCACCAGTTGCCCATAATGGCAGCCTTCTAAACATCTGAATAGCTTCCTCAGAGGAATATTCAAATTTCATGCAAAATTTGATGCAGATCCAATGCATTACTTGCTCAATCTTTTTGATGATGGTCACACAGTGTATATGCTCACTCCATGATGTCTACTGCCCCCACTGACTAATACAGTGAACTCATCATTGTTCACACCTCTGCATTCCAGTCCATTCTCCCTGGCTGCCAGGCTGCATCCATGTCATGCAAACCATTCTCATGATATGAACAACGGTTGGACTTTTTCTAGACAGACCTCGCGTATTTATTTTGGAGAGTAGGAAGGTAGGAGTGTTGTTCGAGAGTTAAGTCCTCAACTTTTTAAACAGCATCAATAGCTTTTACCAGAAATTTAAAAAATAATGAAATTCCCTACGTATAATTACTTTTGAATTAATGTAAATGTCAAAAGAAATTTGAAATACATATTTATGCATTCATTTCACATATGTGTGTATATGTGTGTGCATGTGTGTGTGAGTGTGTGTGTGTGAAGAAAGTGATATGCTCTGGGCATTTTCCGGAGTAACACTGGCAGGGCATACAAATTGATACTGATTTTTCAAAAATGTAGATGGAGCCAGGAACTCATGGGGTAGCCTGGGGAATAAGAAAAGAGGATGTATCGCTAAATAAGAGGAGTAAGTGCTTGGCAGCAGATGGGATGGGGAAGAGATGGCAAGAATCTTCTCACTTGTTCTCCCTTCACCCTGTTCATTTCCCTGTCCACATCAGTGCTTAGATCATACACTTCCATCTTTAAAACTCAAGCTTTACCTCTCAGTGAATATGTCTCTTCAGCAATGCTAGTCTCAATAGCTGAGTGTCCCATGAAATATTTTTAAATTTCCTGAAGACTGAAATTTTTCTTTCTCTGAAATTCTATAACTCACTTCTGGGAGCACTCCTGCTTTCATTATGTGGGTGTTGCCTCCCCAGGTGAAGCCTATTCTTATCAACTCGATCCCGTTCCCTGGCTTTATTTTTCTTTATAGCTCTGGTTATTACCCCAAAATAGATCCACATCCAGAACAGTGGTTTCCATTTCAAAGTACCTTCAGACTAAGTGGAACATTTAAATGCATATAAAAATTTTGGAAAACTATAAAATAGAAAAATAAAAATAGGATACTTTGGCAGCCAGTCATGGGATGTGAATAACATTAATAACACGTCTACTGGTTTATTTCTTACATATTTTTTAATGGGCATATTTTATTGCTGTGTTTTTAAAACAGGAAAAGGTGATTTGACCATGAAAAACAGGAAATCTGTCATTAATAAAAATAAAGTATAGTTGAAGCAAATGAGGAATATCATAATGAAAAAAATAGGGAATTTTGAAGAACTGTGATTCTGAAGTGGTTCTTGATAAGTAGAGTGAACATACGAGGTGGATAGGTCAAGTGGGTCACATCAAAGGAGACACTTAGGACACAGAATTACAAAAGCACAACAAATAGGTGTGGAGAAGCACATAGAGGAAGCCTGGGGTGAACTGGGGGCTTATGGGACTCGGGAGCCAAGGGGTCTGACAGTTGGTGGAGCACCTTCCTGGTAGATACAGCAATGTGATAGGCCTTGGCCTCTTCTGCAGTGACTTTCCCTTTCTCCATTAAGGATCAACGAAGTCCCAGGTTGGTGGAGATAGACTTTGCTTTCGTTTAAGTCTCTGTTTACAATGGAATCATGAAGATGTAGACTTCTTTGTGTCTCAGTTACCCACCCCGCATCTACCCTCCAAAATGACAAAAGAAAAATAACTTGTACTGAATTTTTATCATTCATGCTATGAAAATAAGGCAACCGGAACCATTCACCAAGCAGATAAAACCTAACTGAAAGGTAAATTAAGCAGTCTGTGAAAGTATTATGGTAGGATGTATCAAAGAACATAGTAATCTTAGTCTGAAATGACTGTGTTGTGGTTGGAGGTCATGGTCACCTGGCTGTGTTATCTGCCACCTTGTGGATTGCTAGGGGAAACATACGCAATTCTTTTCTGCAGTTTGTTTTATTTTTAAAACTCCTTCACTTTTCTTACACATCTGTGTCCCCCCCCCTCCCCCACACACACACAGATCAGATAGATTTCTTCAGGCTACACTGCAGCTGTGGGTGAGTCAGGTCTGCAGACGCATGAAGGATACAGGCTTCAGAGAGAAACAGCTGAGGCTGACTCTACCTTACCACATGGCTGTATAAACTCAGCAGGCAAATCAACCTCCCTGAGCCCTGGTTTTCCTCATCCACAAACCTGAGGTTAATAAATCTACCTGGCAACATCGACCAACTGAAGGACTCTGAATTGGCTGTTGTAATTATATGTCTATGAAGCACACATTCTGAAGTAGGCTGTGTGTTAAACACTTTCTGGGCATTCTCTGATTTAATCTTAATAACAACCTGTAGAATAGAAACGTCAGGTTATGCAATGACCACACCAAAAGTTTTGGATCCTGTTTCTACTGCCTTCTGGCTAGATGTCTTGTGTAACTACTTTATTTCCCTCTAAGCCTCAAATTACACATTTTAATACAAAATAATAGTGTTTATTCAATGTAATTTTTTTGTAACTTGAATAAAAGGATGAATATAAAGCACTTAATTCATAGCAAATACCCCTAATCTACTTATTATTATTGTGAAGCTGATATTTTGGTCTTATACCCTAATACCCTAAGGACCTTTTCAAATAAGTAGCTAAAATATTATTTTATTTTCAATCAAAGATTAATGATATCTGAAGTCTTCCTATGGGGAAAAAAATCTATGGTTTTAGAGTCAAGAGAGGTTATTTTGGGAGAAGGAGGAGGAATTGATCTTCTAAGGAGTGTGTCCACATAATGCATGCATATATATATATATATATGCATTTTTATGATGAACATAATTTTGAATGAAAATCACTTTTGTACCTAATGTTAATGGAAATTTTCTCCTTTCTAAATGGTATTTATTATAGAGAGAAACTGTATCGACCTATGAATATTTTATCTTTTATCCAACCACCTTATCCAGGTTTGTTAGGGAGTCTATTAAGATTTTTTTTCTACAATAATCTTTTAATGTTAACTTAATATCTTGACTTATTCTTTATACTGAAATGCCAAACAAGAACATTTAAGAAAATGTGCATAACAATAATGCTGGTTATTCTTGCTTTATGTATTACTTACATGGTTTTGTATTTTTCCAGTTAGATCATATGTGCTATAGGGTTTGAAGCTACAAGCCTTAAGTTCTTTTATTTTATGTTGCCTTTACGTAGCAAGGCTTCTCATTTTTATCAATGCCTTTTCAGCATGCATTGATATAATCATATGATTTTTAACCTTTTATTTGTTGGCCTGGCAGGTTAACCAGTAGTTTGGACGAACTACGAAATTCTTGGGATGTATTTGGTATTCTATTTTCGGCTTTGTTGCTTCATTTTGTGTGTGTACGTGTATGTGTGTACTTAGTCTGCTATTCCCTAATTGGCATTAGACCACGTTGGGGCTTTAAAACCCCAGTGGCTTCATGAAATAAATTGAGATAATTTATGGAGCAGCATATTTTAATAATATTGAAGTTATTTTCATTAAAGGTTAGATGGACTCAGTTGTGAACCTAAGTTTTCTGGTGGTTAATAGTAGCTACTTAATCATATGTCCTATGTGTTTTATTAGATGTTGGTTATTCATATTTTCTGTTTCTTTGAGGTCAATTACAATGATTTATAGATTCCTAGGAAATCTTTCTTTTCCTTGAGGTTTTCAAAATTTCACCATAAACTACATACAATGATCTCTTGATTCCATTTATATGTGTGGTTATACCACCTTAACATTTCTTAATCTTAAATATTAGATTATTATGACAGAATGTGGCCTATGGTAACTACTCTGTACTTCTTGCCTTCAAAATTGAATAAATTCTGGCTTTTTAAAAATATCTTTGCTCCTTACTTTCTGTGTTGTGTGTGTGTGCATGTGTGTTCTTTGCACCTTACTTTCTGCATTCTGTGTGTGCACACGTGTGTATGTGTGATATGTGTTTGTCTAATTGCTTCCACTGGAGTGTGAATCCCTGAAGAATAGGGATGGTGGTTTATGCCATTTCTATCCCCAGAGCCTAACACAGTTAGGTACTGAAATATTCATTTGATTTGAATTTAATTGAACACAATGAATATACCTCTTAAGCAATGACTCTCAGACTCCGGTACAGGCAACGATTATGTGGTATACTTAGGTGAAGGTGACATTGAACATGAATCTCATTGCATCTAGTACCTCCTGGCTGACAACGCCCCCATCCCCCATTCCCTGTCCCCAGCCCCAGTAGTTTCCATTCCCTGCTGCCAAAATGCCAAGGGAAGACAGGGGCATATTTGAAAATGTTTGGATGTAGCCACACAGTGTTTAACAAACAACATAACACAGGCATCTGTCACAACGCATCACCTTCTGTTCCTGGGAGACTTACGCCAGCACAGCGGCAGGCTCGCTGCCTTTTCACTCCCTCTCTGCTCATTTCCTCTAATTACACGTGGCGTTCTATCACACAATGAAAGAAGTCCTCACTTTGGCAGGAAAAGGGAGAAGATTGGCTGGGGAATAAATCCTGCCACAAGCAACATTCTCTTTTCAGAGAATTTGGGCCAGGCCACCTATAGGAATTGATTTACAGGGATTGAAAAACCACTACATGCCTAAATAAGCCCTCTGACTGACAGGAAAAAAAAATCTCTATTTTCTCTTGTCATTAAAGCCCCAAGTCTTTAGAACTACATTTCACATCATCATCCATCTGATTCATACCTACTTTTCCATCCAAACCTCCCTCTACCTTTTCTCCAAAATAGAGCTGGTTTCTAACTTATCCGATTTATAGCCTCTTGACACCCTCAGTTTATGCTACTTCATCCCTGCAGATGTAAATGCAGGTATAATATTAATATCAATAACAATAGCAACCAGAAATCATACCAAATGATTTTATGCATTTATCTCATGTAATGCTTACAATGATCTTATAAAGGATATGGTTATTATCTTCCCCATCTGTTAGGTAAGAAAACTGGGGCTTAAAAAGAAGTTAGGCCCAGGCTGATGTCTCAGTGGATAAGGTGCAGGTCTGCGAACCCAAAGGTCGATGGTTCTATTCCCAGCCAGAGCACATAACCAGGTTGCAAGTCAGGTGTCCAGCCAGATACGTAGCTGGAGGCAGCTGAAAAGCCAACCACACATGAACATTTCTCTCCCACTCTGCTCCTCTCCCTTCCCCTCTCTCTAAAAATGATGAATAAAATCTTTCAAAAAAAAAGTGTCAGAAATTTTTTTAAAAATCAATAAATAATAAAAGAAGTTAAATATAAAGTAAAATAAAAATAACCTGGCCAGGTGGCTCAGTTGGTTGGAGGGTTGTCCTGTACATGAAAAGGTTTCAGGTCCATTTCCTAGTCAGAGTACACATCTAGGTGGTAGGTTCAATCCCTGGTTGGGGCATGCACTGGAGGCAACCAGTTAATGTTTTTGTCTCACATCCATCTCTCTCTCTCTCTCTCTCTCTCTCTCTCTCTCCATGTCTCTCTCTCTCCCTCTCCCCTCCCTCCCTCCTCCCTCACTTCATCGCTTCCTCTCTCCCTTCCCCTCTCTCTAAAAACAATAACATATCCTCAGGTAAGGATTAAAAATAAACAAATAACACCATGTACCTAGGAAGTAAATTGCAGAAGTATGATTTCTAATAGGTGTATGTTATAAATATATACATGTAATTACTAGGCTGTCTTTCTATGCCTGTCCATATGGGTCCCTCTCCCAACCCTGGTGAAGGCCCACCCAGGTCAGATGCCACCACCCCTGCAAAGCCTGCTCAGATCCCCACCAATGGAGTCATTCCTTTTCTGTCTCTGCCCAGCTGTTGTTAGCTCTCCTTTCCTGGTTCGGTATAGGAAAGGAGAGATAACGGAAAGCAGAGCCCACTCTGCCCAGGGAAGAAAGTTATCCCTCATGGGACCACCTTTGCTTTCTTTCCTGGGAGTGATATTTCAGCAAGCAGCTCATTATTCCTCTGTTCTGGAGGTGTAGGTTTCAATTAAGATCTGCATTGTGTTTAGGTAAGAGGAAAGCCAGATAAATCAGCTTGCAAATTCAGATGACCTTTTAGCCAGCTTTGAAGGATAACTAGTGTATGGATTTGATCTTCCCTTGTTCTTTGAAATATGTTATTATTTTCCTTCACTGACAATCACTTTGCATTCCAGCCAGTGCTCTTGAACTAACAAAGGTTTAATTATACTGACAGCATTTGGGCCTTTTTCGACTATTGTTTTACCTCCCTATTTGTTATTCAATTCATTTATTAATTAATAAAGTACTTACTGAACATCTGTTATGTTCTAGGTACTATCTAAGTGTTGGAGACTTGGAAGTAAACAGTGTAGACATGATCCTGTTCAAAAGAGCTTACAGTCATTGTCTCCTATCTGTGGGGAATACATTTTAAGACCCCAGTGGATGCCTAAAACTATGGATAATACTAAACCACATATATATATGTCTCATAGGTATCATATATATGATAAAGTTCAATTTATAAATTAGACCTAGTAAGCAATTAACAATAACAATAAAACATAACAAGTATAATATATTACAATAAAAATTATGTGATGTGTTCTTCTTCTCAACATATCTTATCATGTATTGTACTCACCTTTTCACTTAAAGGAAGAACTTTACAGTTTCTTTGGCACGTCTGAACTGCCAGCGTCGCTACTCTTATGCTCTTGAGCCATTATGAAATAAAGTGAGGGTGACTGTGACACTATAGCAGTCGCTCTGATAACCGAGATGGCTACTAAATGACTAATGGTCAGGAAGCACATACATACAGTGTGGAAAACTGGACAAAAATATGATTCGTGTCCCAGGCAGGACAGTGCAGGAGAGTGTGAAATTGCATCTCGTTACTCAGAATGGTATGCAATGTAAAACTTACAAACTGTTTATGTCTGGAATTTTCCATTTAATATTTTCAGATCATAGTTGATCATGGGAACTGAAACCACAGAAAATGAAACCACAAACCAGGAGGAACTACTGTACAGTACTGTCTAATCACATTTGCAACCAAGTTGGCAGAAAGAAAATACAGCAGATTATAAAATAAGGTCAGGCATTGTTAAGAACAACAGCTTATATCCATTCAGCTTATTCTCTTTTTAACGCTGTGATTTATGAAGATTAGATTCTTGTATCTTTATGAAATCAAATTCCATTGTCTCCACTTTACAGATTACTTTTAAGACCAAGTCTATCACTATTCTTATTTTACAGATGTGAAAGGTTGAAGATTGAGAGGTTAGGCAACTCTGTCTGGTTCACAGAGATGGAAAATGGTGGAGCTGGCATTTGAACCAAGTTGGGTTGACGGGGTCTCATGAGAGTCACTGCCCCATAAATAGCAAAGCAGTCTTTATGCTGTGCTAACAAACCACTTCCCCCTGTGATGGCACCTCTTCTTCAAGCTCAGCCTGCATTCCATTCTGATACTACAAAGGTGTATACGTTAAAAACATTTATTCTCAACCTGGGGAAATGTTGAGAATGTTGGGAGTCATTTTTTAAATTGTTACAACTGGAGCGGGTGGAGCTGGGTGCTACTGTCAGGTAGATAGTAAAGATCAGAAATGCTACTAAACACCCTCCACTGCACAGGACAATCCCCTTACCATACAGAATTCACATGTCAAATATGTTGTGTTGAGAAACCCTGGGGAAGAAGAGAGTATCTGACTTATGGAAAATACTTACATTATAGTTGAACATGTATATAGAACAGACAATATTTATTGGAGTCCACCATGCTAATCTTGGTTCTCTGCCTAAATATGTCGTTTTTAAGCTCATTCACCAAAAACACCCTGAACTCCAACTTAATCTGAAATCTCACTAGGCACTTTGCCTGAAAAATAAAAAGTCATACAAAGTGGGATTCTGCTATAAACTTTGGTAACTAAGATCTCAAAGTCTGGAATCAAACAGTCCCAAAGTGAAATCTAGACTCTAACCTCCCAGGCTTCATGACACTCCTCCAATATAATATCTTCTCTAACCCTCACTGGCCTCATCTGAGGAACATATGTTGTTATGGGGTTGAAATAAAACAATGCGCATAACATGCTTACCAGTACAAGTTTGGCACCTGGCCATGGCTTAATAAATACCCGTGATCATGGTTAGTATTATAGATAAAGGTAAAGTGGGTCTAGGAGGCTGAAGGTCTTTCTCAAGACTGAACAGCAAATAGGCATCAGAATTTGACATAAGACTCTAAGACCTATGTAGTGAATCTAAAGTATATCGTCCTTACATATGTCTTCCATGGTACATGTTTGCATTGCCTCCATGCAAGGCCTTTATACAGCAGGCCCAAACCTTAAGGCACAGGCTTACCTGGCTATTTCGACACCACATCTTGATGATTTTTCTCATTCAGCTGAAAACCCCCACACCCCTAGGGCCTCACAACTGAAGTCATGGCTACCTTCGGTTCGTAAGCTTGACCTTGTTTGGCTCCTGCACCAGCCTGAGTAGGGCAGAGGGTACATTAGCCTCAGGCCCTCCCCCCAGTGTGTGATATGGAACTCATCCTGCTGTTTTCAATATCTACCTGGTATCTGGTGCTTAGGAAACACTCCCCAAACCTGATTGCACAGCCTTCTTCTTCTTCTGATATTCCCTGCTCTCTTGGTTCCATTTGTCTGCTGGAGATTCTGACTCAGTGTCCTTGTCTGGCATTCCAGTTCAATGACACACCTGAATGCCTACTCTCTCACTCAGCCGGCTGCTATGGCCCTGACATTTTGCTAGCCATTAGTAAAGGGGTTAGAACCTGTGCCTCCCAATTCCTTGACTTCCTACCCTGAACCTCTGGATCCTTCTACTGAGAGGCTCTGCTGCCTGTTTCCCTGTGAGCACCAGCTGCAGGAACGTATGCTGCCTCATCCACTGAATTATTCTTATTATATTTGTCTACCATAATTAAAAATTTACCATGTGCCAAGCCCTGTGAGAAGCACTTTAAAAATATTAATTCTTTAATCTGTACAGTAAGGCTGAGACATATCACCTCATTAAACAGAAGAAACACGTGCTGAGCGGCATTAAGTTACCAAAGGAGGATCTGACAGTTCTGTTTACTCCCCAAATCCAGGCTTATCACCTTGAGGCTAAGAGGTACCCTCTCAAATTGCCTAACTTCTCGTTCCAGACACATTACAGGGATCTGCTTCAGTAACGAGCTTAGGTGCCCAGCCCCTCTTCTTCCTGGTCCCTGACTTCTCTCTCTGCCAGTCTCCGTTCCAATCGTTTAGTTTCCTTTACACCAGACTCTGAACTTAAGTGCACTGTCAAATTCTCCTCATATTCTATCTACATTAACTTAACAATTTTCCATCTACCTTTTTGTAACAGAGCAGGGCAGGAATCCCCCAAATTCCCCACAGCCCTTGGTTTTGGGGATGGGAAATGGAAATAATAGAGCTTTTAAGGTACTTTGCATATCTAAGGCAGGCTGATAGCAGGGCTGGTAAAAGGGCAATGATTCTGTTTCAGATACTTTGCATATCAATGGCAAGGGGGTAGCTGAGCCTTTCCTGAAGGGGAGAGCCAGAAGGAAAGGAGCCAGCTTTAAGGAAAGGGAGCTGTGCTGTTTGAAAGGATATATAGGGGCCATCATGAGAAGAAGCACAGGAAGGAGGATGTTGGGAGAGCATGATGGATCAGCAGGCTGCAGCAGCCATGTGAGAAGGAGCCATGCATTTTGTAGTCAGGATTCAGCCACATGGCCTAGGCTAGTAAAAAAGCAGAAATACTTCTGCTTTGATCGTGCCTGCTCTAGCTGACTCAAAAGCCACCAAGGACTCGGCCTTGCAGCCCAGAACTCTATCTGGACTTTTGGAACTCATGAAATAGAGAGAGGACACTCTTAGGACTTAAGCCTTTCCTAGACCTCACCATGATCCCGTATAACATGGCACATGCTTTCCTGGACTGTTATACAGAGGCTGAAGATAACAGACCCCAGGTCCTGAAGGACAGAGCTGACAGATAAGGGATGGGGAACTACTGGGCTTGGTTTTGGCTTATAGCTTTTTGGGGAGCAAGGGAAGTTCTGGGTCTCAGGAGAAAACAGGACTCTGGGCAGGAGCGCTCCCAGCCCTGCCCAGGTTGGAATATTATAAATAAAGACCTGTTTTTCTCAACACTAATTTTTGTGTCTTACACCAAGGTGCCATGCGAACAAGCCTCCCTTTTGCTTAGTCACCCTTATTATGATTATAATCTAGGGTTCTTTGATTTATTATTGGTCCACTACTACCCTTAACCTAGAGATGGCAGGTTTTATAATCATTATCATAATCACTATTAGTAACAGTATTGTCATCACCACCATCATCATTTGGCTTTGATGATGTATAAAGAACTGAATGACTAATGCTGACCCAATTCACAAAGCTCTTGTTTGGTTGAGCCATAAATATATGCAAAGATAAGCGACATTACAAAAGGACAAGGACCAATGTTTAGGAAAGAGTTAAGTTAGCCATAGGAGAAGAATCATCAAAAGATGAAGATCATGAATATGGGCACAGTTTACCTGAATGTGCAGGGTTGGTATGGTAAACTATAAAGAGGGCATAGCAGGAGACACAGTATGATATTGGTATGAACCAATATTAGAGGCAGAAGAATTCATGAGGTTTTCAGTTTTGGGTGAGCAGGCCAGGGGGCTGTATAGCTAGATGTCTACTATGGAAGAACGATGGAAAACAGCAAACGAAGTGTAGAAACTGAGAACGGAGTGAGCATTGGGCCTGGCATTCTCTCTCTGGGCCCAAACAGGCATGTGCCTTGGAGCAGGCAGCACTCATGATCATAGGAAAACAATGAGCAAAGCAGCTTCAAACTCTAATACTTGGTCTTACTAAATACTTTAATAGTCATCATTTCAGATGACCACTATCATTTTTCTGAAATAAATATTGTTGATTTTCCTGTGAGTTAGGTATCACTTTAGACATCAGAAATCAGAAATGTTAGAGGGTTCACTCAGGGTCATTCATCCACCTAAGAAGTCAAGGAGCAGAACATAACTTCAGGTCTGCTGCCTACACTTAGGAGCAGCCAAGAAACCAGTATTACATTGCACGATAAGATGTGAGCAAAAGGAGAGTCAAAGTTGATTCCAAGCAAAGCAGGCAATGGTTTTGACTAATTAAAAGCATATGCACAAGTGTCTATAGCATGCCTGGATTTGAAATACTAAAGTATCAAAGATTTGGGCTTCCAAGACTATTTTATCCATTTTAACCAGAGAGTTATAATAACCTCTATCACTAGGGCTATAAACAAACAAACAAAAATCTGGGGGAAAAAAAGAAAGAAAAGAAACTAACCACTAATGCAAGTTGTTACTAAAAATAAAATACCTGCAGCTAGCTCTGTGCCTAAAAACAAACTATTGCTGTCTTGCAAATATTTTGATTGAATGAAGTTCTTTGTTGTGTACTTCATGATCATATTTTCTCCCCCCAAAAGTGAAGGCAGAAAGGAAGAATGCCCAGCCAATATATTTCAATAACAAAAGAGCCACACTGATTCCCCATGGTGCTGGTAAGCAGCCGAGAAGCAATCAGAAGGAAGGGGAAAAGTTCAGCAGGAACTAGTCTGAAAAATAGCAAGATGCAGCTTGACAAACACCAGTCTGCCAAAGCCTTTGCCTTGAGTGGCCATTTCCGCTCAGAGTGACACTTTTCAATTACGAGATGGTAGCTGAGAGCATTCTGGGCGGATCTGCAGCTGGTGGATATTTCCTTGCCCAATTTTACACATGCTGGGAAAATAAACCCTTGTTTCTATAGCCACTCTTTTCTAAATAGTAATAGGAACAGGGTGGGATGGGATAGACATACATACGCACACAGCAGAGTGGGAGTCTGCGATGTGCTGAACCTGTGATCAGGGGCACTTCCTAGGGGAAAGATCCCTGATCTGATTTTAGGCGGGTTGGTTACAGTTAATGTTACCTTTAACAAGAAATGAAGAACATTTCACACAACGGAAAATGAATGCCTATTACGGAAAGCTTCAAGAAGCACTGCATGTTCATGAACTAGTAAGCAACTTAGTGTAACTGGGTTGTGGTGTGCAGGTTGGGGACTAAAAACGGGTTGGAAGAGCATTGTGGAAAGATGAGTAGATCATGATGGGCTGCCTACTTTTCTACTGCTATACAGGGTGGGGCAAAAGTAGGTTTACAGTTGTGGGTCGGTGAATCAGAGTTTATTCTTACATTATTTATTATTATATTATTTTCCATATGCAAACCTATTTTTGCATATATGTTATATAAAAAGCAAGCAAAAAAGCAATTAATCCAGTCCTTAGAACAGTGACTTGCTCATAATAAGTGAATGTTTGTTCAATTAAATTTTGCTAACTTTGCAAATCTTGTAATATCAAATTCATACCAAAAATCCTGTTATGAGTATGGGCCTTTCAGATATGTTTCCCAGCTTCGAGAAGCTTATCATTTACTCCAGAAAGAAAGTGAAAGTCCACAAGACTCAAAACCAAGGCATTTGAATTAATATCAAAACAGCAAAACATATGGTAGGTATGGAATATACTTGCTGTAGCATACTGGTGTAGAGGGAGGCCCCTAATGGGTCAAATATGCATAGTTAGTATTTTAAAATAAACAAGAGACCAAAAAGAATAGTAGGAGCTAGAGAACAGTTTAGGTGTGTGAGGCATCAGAATGAAGGCCAGCATGGGCCTGGGATGAGTTTATGATGTGAAGGACAAATTGAAGAACTTGCCTAAGCAAACAGTGGGGTGATTCTCTTTGTGGGACTAATCAGCATAGAGTGGAAATGAATAATATTTACTTTAGAAGGGAAACCTTAGTTTTGATCTTACCTGCCGCCTTCTATGTGTCTTTGAGGCAAACCATCTACTCCTAGCCATAATAGATACCTAAATTTTATCTGTCCAGAAGACCTCTCATTTTTATAGTTTGTTCCTTTTTCCATTCAAATGATATGTTTGCAAGAAGACATGTCATATTCTTAAAATTTTATTCCACCCTTCAACCATTGACCACATTGATCATTATAGGGATGAACATCAGACCTAAGATGGGTTAAACAGATTCCTTTCCAGGGAAATTATATTCAAATTGCATTATGGAAAGAAGGTTTGCCTTCAGTTTGTGATGTGAGTTACAAGATGTAAAACTAGAGAGCTGTCAGCACCTATGTTTTTACAATATTGAAGTAGCTGTTCTGCAATGACAGAGGATAAATATAATATATAGAAAGAAGCAATGGCAAGAGGTATAAAGAGACATTGTTAGTGGGAGTGAAGGTACAGAGTTTTGTTGATTCTGAAACCTAGATTTATCTATTTCTTCCTTGTGGTTTATGTGCCTATACTTCTGTTTGATTCTGTGAAATCCTTCCAATAAATCCTCCATTTTGCCTAAGTTAGCACAAATTGGGCTTCTGTCTTTTGCAACCAAAAGACTCCCAGCTAATATATTTCTATAACAATTTCTCACCCCTAACACAAAACTAGCAATCCCTCATCTAAACAGGCTTTTGAAAACCAAATGACTAAATAGCATTACTAACATACTAAACACAAATAAACCATATAGTTGTTGTTAGAATAGAAAAGTAAGTAGTCTAGCATCATATCATCATCATCATCATCATTATCGTTAATTGAAGAATGGGTAGTTTGGCCTCACTTGGATGTTATTTCTGGTTGGATAAGGTTGACCATGTTAGAAGGTAAGATGAGGACAACTGTACTATCAACTGTTATTTTGCTGGAGGATCTAGCAACATGCACATATGATTTTTTTAAGTCTTTATTTTTTTAATTTTAAAAAGGTTTTATTATTTTTAGAGGAAGGGGAAGGGAGAAAGGCAGAGAGGAAGAGAGACATCAATGTATGGTTACCTTTCACCTGCTTCCAGCTAAGGACCTGACTGGAGACTTGGCTTGCAACTTGGTTATGTGCCCTGGCTGGGAATCGAACCAGCAACCTTTGGGTTCGCAGGCCAACTCTTTATCCACTGTGCCACCAGCCAGGGCTTGATTTTGAACCAGTAACCTTTCTGCATAATAATCATAAAGAATAGATATGTGTGTCTCTGTAGTGTGTGTGTGTGTGTGTGTGTGTGTGTGTGTAGAAAATGGAAATTTGGTCTACAATGTAACCCTCAATGCAGTAACTCTTGACAGTAACCCTCAATGCAGAACTCTTTTGTAAACTGCAATAGCATATCACTTAGCTTCGAGTCTAAAATAAGGTCTCCTCTTCTCTCCAAGTATAATTTTTTTCAACCCTGGCAGTCATCCAAAGAGACGAACATCTTAGAGTGTGTGAGTAAAGAAAAATAGGAAAATGGTATCTAAACATCAAATACACAGATCTTGGCTCCAGAAAGCAGCCAACTTTGCATCCCACCCTCTGGTAAACTAGGCACCATCACTCTGAGTCCAAACATATCCTTGTGGTTTTACTTTATCCTCCCATGGAGAGAGGCAAAGAGAGACTCTGACGCAGGACACTGCAGTGCTGTCCCATGAAGTTTCCTCCCCTATTTTCTGTTCTCTCCAAGCTGACCTTACATCTGTTTACTTACTTTTTAAAAAGATTTTATTTATTATTTTTTAGAGAGAGGGGAAGGGAGAAAGGCAGAGAGGGAGAGAGACTTCAATGTATGGTTGCCTTTCACCTGCCTCCAACTACAGACCAAAACTGAGCCCAGGCCTCATTAATCTGGACGTTGCTAATATGCAAATGTGTTTGTCTTTGACAACTGTCAGACAAAAGTCCCTCCTCCCCAATACGGTTTCTCAGTTTGATTTTTAATGTAATTCATGAAAATATCTGGTAAAAAGCCTGAGTGTCCAGCCCTGAGCTAGGCTCTGAGGTAGTAAAGAGTTTCTAGGCTACATAGTCAGCTTACTTTGATTTAAAACCTGCCAAGTACCATGTTAGTATCAGTGTGACTTATTATTTTTTAAGATTTTGTTTATTATTTTTCAGAGAGAGGGGAAGGGAGAGAAGCAGAGGGAGGGAAACATCTATGTATAGTTGCCATTCACCTGCTTCCAGCTATGGATCCGACTGAAGACCTGGCTTACAATCTGGTTATGTGCCCTGGCTGGGGAATTGAACCAATGACCTTAGGGTTCACAGACCAGTGCCTTGTCCACTGTGCCACCAGCCAGGGCCCAGTGTGACCTCTTATTTTTCAGGTTTTTTTCATTTGTAGAGTGACTAACTTGTTATAATTCTTACAAAGTCATAAGTATGAAATAAGCACTTAACATACATATTTATTTTTATTACTCTTGTCAATAATGATGATGATTAATAAGTCAGGAGTGTATATTTAACAGAGGACCAGAGAAAACAGTTGTGGTACCACAGAGTAAAATGCCATAGTAGAAATACCTATGCAGTGCTGTGGGAATCACAAATGAGGTTTCAATTAATTTGACCTAGAGAAATCAGGAGATTTCTGGTGGTTCATAAATGTTATTTGAAATAAATGAAAATAGCTCTGTAGTAGAAATTGTCTACAGTGCTATTTGAATGTAAGTTGTTATGTTGAAAAACATTATCAAGGTGGCCTTCTTTTTGGAACAGGAATGCTACAAATATCTGTATAGAACAAAAAATATTGCAAAAGATTCAGTATTTCCCACCAGCATAAAGTATGTGTATTAGATAGAAAAGGGTCATTTCCTTCCACATTGTCCTCAAGAATGATTCAGTCCCCAATGCACAGGGAAAAAAAAAAAAAAAAGGGTCGTATGGTTATCTGCAGTTCCAAAGACGACTGAAGAATTTTGGCTGCACTACCGCTAATATGCGTATACTCAAAATCAACTATTAATGATCTCTGATTCAAGGAAGTAAGGACAAGTGTCTCAAACAAGGAAACTTAAGAGAGTTAAAGCCAAATCTCCTCTACTGCTATGATAAAAGAAAACACCAAAAATGACAACAAACCCTAATCACATCTTGGAAAAGAAAAGGTTGGATAGGAACTGCATGTCAGTTTTTGCTGTGTTACAGAAACTAACACACACCATTGTATCAGCACAATGAGCCTGAAAGACATTGTTATGCCCATTTCAAAGATGAGAATCGTAAGGTAAAGAAAGGTTAAGGAACTAATCTATATAAAGTCTTACAAACTAACTGGCTGAGGTACATTTTAATGGCCACCTTCTTATTTTCATTCCCTTATTAGCTTCAGCCTTTTCAAAGCATATTTTCCACAACTTAAAGTTTACATAAAAAGAATTGCTAGATAAAATATATTTGTGAAACTATGTTACTTTGGGGTAGACAGCCCTGATTGTGATTATCTGCATTATTCTAAGAAGGAAATACAAAATGTATAACCAACCTCATAACATATTTTTCAACAGTACCTTCTTTCTCTTTCCTTTGTATTTTACTTTTAAAAATTGGGAGTGACATTGGTTAATAAAAGTGTATAGGGTTCAAGTTCATAATTCTATAATACATCATCTGTATATTGTATCGTGTGTTGACCGCCCCAAGTCAAGTCTCCTTCCATCAGCATGACCTCCCCTTTTTCCTTATTCTGCCTGTCCCATCACCCTTTCCTCTGGAAATCATCATACTCTTCTTCTATTTAATCATCACAGATTTGAAGCTACCTGTGTTATCCATTGATTTGAAAATATTTATCAAGTGACTATTCCATAACCTTAATTGGTGAATTTAAAAAATGGGTAGAACTGGTATTACAAGAAATTGAGTTAAGCAACAAAACAGTAAAAATTTATAATCTGCTATACAGTGTCTCAAGACAGGTTCTACTCTGATTCTGCCCTTAAGGACTATCTGAGTAGAAAACAATGAAACAAGTAATTATCATTGTGTGTAATTTGTGATATGTATTTATTTAGTGACTACATATTGAGCATTTACTGCATATCAGGCTCTGGGCTAGATCTCAGAAGAGTGTGGTCAATAAATCAGAGGTATCTGCTGCCACCATGGAGCTTACATTCTGATGGATAGACAAAAACGTAAAATAAAATTATAACCTGTCTGCTTTAAAGGAGAAAAAAGGAACAGGAATAGAAGGTGGGGGTACAAAGTCATAAAGGTCTCATGAGGAGGTGGCAATTAAACTTATTCTTAAGTGATTAGAAGTAGCTAGCCATATCTAACACTAGTTCAGATAGCCAGGAGGTAATCACGGTCTAGTTTTTATGAGGGGACCCTTCAAAAAACTGAAATTTATTTATAAAATATTGTGTATTTTTTTATATGTTTAAACTTCAGTCACCTTCAAAGAAATCTCCAACTGATGCAATACACCTACCAAGACATTTTTCCCACTGCTCAAAACAGTTTTTGAACTCATTGATTTCGATGTCTTTTAGTGTCTTTTTGTTTCGCTTCTTCTGCTTTGGCAAAATGTTTTCCCTCTGAGAACTTTTTTTCACCTGGAGAAACGAAAGTTGCAGAGGGCAAGATCAGGTGAATAGGAAGGGTGGGGCATGGGGGCCATGCTGATTTTGGTCAAAAACTGCTGAGCATTCAATGCAGTGTGGACAGGTGCACTTGTGAATCATCCATCATGAAATGGGCAAAGACACTGAAAGAGTCTTCAAAAAAAATTCACTGACGTAAAACACAGCCTCTCACAACAACGCCAGCTGGCACACTGATACAGACGGGTTCCTAGAACACTCACCCAGCTGGGGAAGCCTGTGCTACAAGGGGACCACCCTCCAGAAGATCATTTCATTCTGAGGGGGGGGGTGTCCCCACTCATATAATATCTTGAATTTTTAAAAATATTTTATTTTTTATTGCCAGAGAGAAGGGCAGAAAGGGAGGAAGAAAAGGAGAGAAACATCAATGTACAGTTGCCTTTCACCTGCCTCCAGCTATGGACCTGGCTGGAGACCTGGCTCGCAACCTGGTTACGTGCCCTGGTTGGGAATCGAACCAGTGACCTTTGGGTGGCCGGCACCTATCCACTGAACCACACCAGAATATCTTGAATTTTTTATAAGAAATTTGGGCTTTCTTTGCTGTTTAATAGAATATCACTACGATATTTTATGCAGGGAGAATAACAGAATATGATTCACAGTTTAAAATAGTCTTTCCTACTGATGGAAAATGGACTGTAGGTGCCAGGAATGGAACAAGGGTTTCAGTTAAGAGGAAAATCATTGATCACTGGAAAGAAAATTGATTTCTGGGGCAAGAATAGCCATGGTGGAAGTAGAGAAAAGTGGGTGAATTCAGGACATATTTTTAAATAAAGGCAAGATAATGTGATGAAGGATTGTATTGGAAACAGGAAGGGAGAGTGAAAGAAAAAGAAATATCAAGTCAGGCTTCTGACTTGAGTACAGAGAGTATCATATATTGAGATGGGAAAGAAGGCTAAGGTGGTAGAGAAATAGACGTTATGACGCCCCTTAGTTGGGTTATCTAAATGCCTGTATATGAGCTGAACAATTGTTACTGAAGACTCCTCAGGGCAAGTAATATTGAAGAAATACCAGAAGAAGTAGGAATTAGCCAGGAGATGTTGAACCTAGTGAGTCTGGAGAGGGTGCCCCTGACAGTTTTAGAAGCCTGTATCTCTTGGCTTAATGGCAGAAAATATGGTAACTTGGAAAACATGAAGAAGCCTTAGTATGTCCCCAATAGCTATAAGTGGAAGAGTGGCAGGAAGTAGGAGTCTGGGGTAGGAATGAAGAACAAGGATCACACTAGACAGATGCCAAATCTAATAGAACCTTTTAAAAAATGCTACCAAGTTTGGATTTTATTCCAACAGCAACGGAAAGACATTTAAGTGTATTAAGTAGGGGAATGGCAGGGTTCCTCTAAACCTTTCGAAGAATCGCTCTACACGCTTTATGAAAAATGAATCAAACTGAGGACAAGAAGAACACTGTTGTGTTCCAAACAGTGCACTTTGGGGAACACTGACCCCTTCAAGAGAGAACAAAATTTAGTATAAAGCTTGGCCTAATAAGATACTAACACAATTTTCATGAAAAGACTATTCTGGCACCAATATTAAGGAAAGGATAAAGGGTGAAATTCTTTAGTGATGGGAAAAACATGAGATAGGATGCTTATAACCAGTCTCTGCTATTTTACAGATTAGAATGGGTCTGTTTGGATGGTCTTTACGGAATAATAGGATTGACTCCAGGAATTTTCCAGGGCTCTTAGCTCTCAGGAGCTTCAGCTATGCGTCTCTATCATTCAAATTTCCAAAACTTCTTCATCTTGTGCTTTATTTCTTGAAGGAAGGAATAAAACAGTATTTCTATCACTTAGATCTCCCTCTATGGCTATCCTGGGGTAATTTTCTAAAATAATAAAGGTAGTATAAGTTAATAATATTTTATCCAAAAAAAAAAAACAAAAAACTGTACCTAAAGAATCTCTTAAATGGCTGTTTTGGTCTTCTTCCTGCAACATGTATTCTGAGATATAAATACAGGGTGTAGCAAAACTAGGCTTCCAATTGTGAGTGTGCAGAGCATAGGGTTTATTCTTGTAGTATCATGTATTAATTATTTTACTATGTTCTATACAAACAACTGTACCCTTACAGTTGCTGTACTATGTATTTTTGGATGAGGTTGTTTGTCTTCCTTATGTACTATATTTCTCTTGAAAATGAAGTCTCTTGTTTTCCTTGCTCACCCAAAGATAATTAAGGCTACTTTAATGAACTAATGAGATCATTGCCAATACTATCAGCTTTACTTTTCATCTCCAACAGGCCCATAGAATAAACTCTCACAACTCTGCCTTCCCAGAAGCAGGGATAAGGGTGGTGGTAAGTCAGAGGCAAGAACTTTGAGTGCACTTATCGGCAACATACCAGCTCAGGTCCAATTACATAACTTCATCTTGGAATATTGTGAGTGAGGGTTGCATGGTCATTTTTGCCACTACCACCCATACACATGCACACCCCAGGATGTATAGCAATTATGTCAATTTTCATATGAATGGTTCTTAACATGTGTAATGTAAGAAAGGGGACAATACATCCTATTACCTCTTATTACAACGAAGCATGGTGATGAATGATACAAGAATGATGATAATTAAAATGTGTTGTGCGTACTTAAATGTGAGATTCAAGGTTTGAAGAAGTGTCTATTATTCTATCCCTTTTTCTCTAACTCATCTTCCAAAGAAACATTCAACATTTTCTCTGCTTGTCTGCAATTACTTAGGTGGTTCAGAAAAACACTCATGTTACCTGGAGTTGATTCCCTTTTGTGCAATTCTTTCTTTCTCTTTGTTACTCTGTGTGGGACTCAGAGTGCCCTGGAAATCTCTATCTTTAGCTCTTGCTGCTGACAGTTCTTCAAGCAGAGGCCCCTGAACTCTACCATCTTCAAAAGTCATTAGACTTAAATTGCCATAGAAACACTAGGGGATAATGCTAAGGTTCTGAATGTCAATTTCCTTTCTTCTTAATTTAATATAGCTGTTCTTGTTCTGTGACCAGGGCCAGTCAAATGTAAATCAGGTGCCCTGAGTTTCTCATAGACATGAGAATGGACTGGGTGACTCTGGTGAGTCACTAGAACTCTTGAAAGCTTCATCTCCTCCTCTGTAAAATGGGAATAATATTAGCTGCCCTGGTCTGCACCTAAGATTATATGTGTATATGACTGTGTATGAAAGCATAAGAAAAAGATGTGTGTTGATGTGGCATTTATGAGCAAACAAAGCTTTTTAACATGGAGTCATTTTTTGGAATGTTGCAACAGTGTCATGTGTAAAAGTACCACTGTGTTATAAAATGGGATCTGAGGTTTAAGTTTCATAATCCCAAAGCCATAAAGCTCTTAAATGGCTAGTTCACCTTTGGGATCTACGGTTTCCAGGTTTGGACAAAGGAGGTCGCCTCAAAATAATACTTCCGTGCAAAAGACACTAAGAAACAGGACAACTGAAGAGAGAAGAAAACAGCGCTGGAAGAGGTGCAACAGTTGCAAGCAGAGGCCAGCCTTGCTGCGGCCTGGCATGGGATCGCCAGCGCCTGCTGCGGTCCTCTGTCCTCCCGGTGCTCCTACGTGACGCCCTCTCCCTGTCCTGTCCTCCCCAAACCGCCAGCCTCCGCACGTGCATGCTGAATCTCGCACAGCAGCCCCGCACTCTGTTTCACTGAGAAAACCACAGCAATTAGGAGACAATTTTCATAAGCTCCCACCTCTCTGTCCACTGAGTCCCTATTCTCTGATTCCCTGTCTAAATTACCATTTCAACCTTAACTCTATGCCCCAGTGTTTATTTCGCTGTCTACGCACCAGTGTGAAGCCACCTCCTCCACTTTCCAGTGGCTTCCATCCTTTCTTACCTTCTCCAAGACACTGTACTGGCAACCATCCCTTCCCTCTCCCTACTCTCCATCACTTCCCTTCTCTATTAGGTTATTCTTATCACCACACAAACATGTTTAGTTGTTACAATTAAAGAAAAAATAAATCTCTTGATTTCTAATATCCTTTCACCTTCCGTATTATATTTCTGCAAGAATTTTTAATCTGTTATCTAACACCCTGTCTCCAATCCTTTTCTCCCATTCTTTCTTGAGGTATTTCAATAGCTCACTCAAAACTGCTCTTATCAAAGTCAGTAATAATATTCACATTGTGAAACTGAATAATCCATTCTCATGGAAGGCATTTCTTGTTATGTTTCTATCAAGGCTCTATGCTAAGCAACTATAGAGTAAAACCTTATATACGGACAGTTCTAAGCCAAGATTTAGTGAATGAATAAATGTATATGAGACAGATGTGGCTTTTAATCCAGATTTTCTCACCTTCTTGTTGTGTGCCAGTATGAGTCCTTTAAACCTTTATAAGCCTTCATTTATCCTCTTTGAAACAGGGATAATAATAATGTCCTGTTGTGGACATTGCAAATGAGAAGTAAAACTATGTATGTATATTAGTGGCAAATAGAAAACACTGTGTTGTTACAGGTCTTTTTTCAAACACTGCATTATATACCATTTGCAGTAAGGCTGATTAATATGGTTGGGGGTGGTTTGAGGATGTTTCAGACATCTAAAAAGTTTGCTTTGAGGGTAAACTAACAAATCACATAATAGTTTTTTGAGTTTGTTTGCTGTTGGAATTTCTTAATGAGACTGGGACCTCCTGCATGCAACTGTTGAACATATTGAGACAGCCAGTGTCTCTGAGGTGGGACAATGAGAAAGTCTGGTGCACGGTTATCCTGTGTGATTGCTAAATTTACAAAAATAAAACACGCTGCCCATTAAGACCTCCTAAGGGTACAGTGTGGAAGACACGTAAGTAACTCATTCCAAATGGGTGATGACAGCTAACTGAGGTTGTGCTCATTCCACAGCCTAGAAAGGGTATTCTGTCAGCCATCCATGCTATCAATAGCTTCAGTGAAATTCCCTGGTCTTTAATGAGAGGAGCCCATGGACTTTTAGAGGTCAAGTTGTGTAACTAGAGCCCTGATCTTATTGTTTTACTATAGGAAGCATAAAATATGAACTCAGTTTTGTTAAATACTTATTCACATCCTCCTTGCCAATTATTTCTATGTTGATTACTTCGTAATGATACTGATGGGACTGATCTGTTTATTTAAATGATGGTTATTTCCTTTTATTTTTTAGGGCTATTAATGCCCAGAAGTGAATGTTACAGATGAATAAATAGAATACTAAATGTTGGAATATGTCAGAAGTTGGGGGGCCATCGTATTTCTTCCCATTTTTGGTGCTGTCAGGAATGTCAAGGCAAGGGTGCTTAACTTAGAGATGACATGAGGAGTCCCTTCTTCATTAAGAATAGGTAGAAAATGAACCAATTTTTGTTTCATCAGCTCCTTATTTCGTTTTTTCTCTTCACCTCATCAAATATCTCCATATACTCATATGCATGTACATTCAAAGAATAAATGTACCTATATTGTATTCATATTTTCTGCATCCACACTTACCTGCTTGTAATCATGCACACGTACATAGGCTATACCCAATCACCAAGATTAGTATTTTCACATATAACAACTAAAGCATATACATACATTTACACCTATACACATTTATGAATATCTACAAAACATGCATAAACTTACATAAAATTCACACAACTTGCATGTACTACCTATATACTACCTAAATGTGTATGCATACACATAAACACATATGCATATACATATATGGTAAAAGGAAACAATTTTATAACCAGGTCTTTCTTTTTAATATAAGTACTTAAAAATGAGCCATATTTTTATTTATTTTCCTTTTTGGGCACACTAATGGACTTAGAATACGTAACTGTTGCAGGATGTTTTTTAATACACCATTATATTTCTACATTATTACCTAGCATAAAGTAAATAATCAATAAATATTTGATGAGTATGTGAATAAATAAATACATTAGTGAATAAGTATGAATAGGAGAGAGTGAATTACTCTGGAAAATAAAGGGCAAAATACAGTAGCATTATGGTCAGCAGGGGAAAAATAGCGGGGAGGGATGTGGTGAGGAAAATAAAAGCAAACACGCTGAACTGGGCTCAGAATACAGAGGGAGTGCAAGTGTTGGCCATTTTCCCATGTAGCTATTAAAAGAATAAATCTGTTTTAATTGTGGGGCTCATAACCATTGGTCACTTCCTCTTCATGATATCATATTTAAAGATGTCACCAACTCCAATCCTTTCATCTATATTGCTTGATAGGGGAAAGACAGAAAGGCACTTATGAATTCCCTTGATTCCCATGGGCAAATGTATCATCCAATGATCTATTTCTGTTTAACAAGCTATGCTTACCTTAGTATCTTACAGTAACAGGGATTTATTTCGCACAACCCCAAGGGTTGGCTGGACTGATTTCACCTGTTTTTCTCATGAGTTCCATCCAGCTGGGCTGGAAGGTCCACAATGGTCACACTTACATGTCTGCCAGTTGGTGTAAACTCTCAGCTGAGGCTCCTTGCTTCTCTTTCTTATGACCTTTCAGTCTCTAGTACACTAGCCTAACTTTCTTTGCATTATGTCCTCAGAAATACTTTCTAACAATAAAAACACAGCAACTGAAGGTGTCTTGAGCCCTGAGCCACAGAACCTGCACAATTACACATCTACTACTTTATATTAGTGAGAATGAGTCACAAGGCCAACCCAGATTAGTAGGGTTAGGAGTTGGCTCTGTCTTCTGATAAAGGAACTACAAGGAATTTGAGGCATTCCACACCTACACACCAAACTTTTCCTCAATGTTATAATTTCTTTCTGACATCTGGAAATTTCTGAACCTCTTCCCATGAGTTTCATCTATTCTGAAGTCATGAACACTTTCTGAGGCCAACTGATAAAAGTAGAACACTGTGGCCTGCAAAAACTGTCTCAGCATTTTAAGAGAAGACAGGAATTTGACTGATTCCCTTTGCCTTGGTCATGATCTACCAGCCAAGGGATCCAGATATGACCATTGTTAAAAGGGGTATTTGTCACTGGGACAGATGTCCATTAAAAACCAAACCAAAGCTACAAATTCATTTGTCATATTTCCCAAAGGAGCCTTCACTGGTAACAAGTCTGGGCTCTAGGGCCAACGTCAATGCGATTAAAAGGCCTCCTTGACAAAAGAAAAGATCACTAGGTGAGTGTATATATGTGTTTATGTGCGTATGTATTTGTGTTTTACTGTGGATTGAACTTACTCTATGGAAAAGATACAGAATTCATTTCAACTCACTTTAAATTCCTTTTTACACATTTGTATGCTTTTACATATTTGTAATCAGAACATGCATTTATTATTTTATGTTATAATTTTCTTAATTAGCATAACATTTCCCTTATTATGTATAAACATGTAACTTTCTCTTTTGAACTTCCCTTGTGAAATATATAAGCTTCGTGTAAGACACTCATAACATCCCACTTTACCTTATTATTTCTATGTATGTTCCCCACCCCCTAATTCATCCTCAGTGTTGCTTTTTCTTTTTTTTTTTAATTTTATTGTTGTTGTATTACATCCATCCCCTTTTTGCTCCCCTCTGTCCCCCTCCCCACCCACCCATTCCCCCCAAAGTCAACCCCACCCATTGTCCATGTCCATGGCTCCTTTATACTAGGTTCTTGTCTAAGCTGCTCCCCTTCTTTGCCTCTTACCTCCCACATTCAGTGTTGCTTTTATCATCATTGCTATCATTATTGTCATCATCATTGGCAAAGGCACTCATCGAGCAACCACCGTTAACCATTCACCATATACTTTACAAACATTAACCCCAATGCTCATAAAACTCTAGAGAGATAGTTACTGTCCCCATATATTTAATGAGAAGAAATCTCAGTCTCAAAGGAATTTACTAACTTGCCCAAAGTTCTGTCACTAGTAGATAATGGAGAAAAGATTTAGTTCGACAGTTTATAGTGTGATTATAAGTAAATGATAAGAAGTCTGAGGATAAGATTCATGTCACAATAATTTTCATATGCTCCATTATAACAAGCAGGGCCCATGCATATAAAATGCACAAGTAAATATTTTTAGAAGAATGTACTATTTAATTTAACATGTCTATACATGTGATGTTCATTTGGGGTTTTATTATTTAAGTATGTAATTATATTTAGTTACTACATAATATTATATTATATATCATTGCACTTTGCTCGACTATTCCCCTACTGCTGAGAATGTCTGCTGTTCACCATTTCTATGTTTTATCTTATTATGAATGTACCAGTATCAGTTCAAAGATAGGAGAGCAGAGTATGAGTCAAATGGACCTAGGTTGAATCCTTTTGCCTTTGGGAGAGTCACTTATCCATCCGAGGCCTTAGCATTTTAACGATGAGATACAAATTATAATAGTACCAATCTCTTAGGGTTGTTACAAGTATTAACAATACATGCAAACACCAAATATTATCAAAGATCCAATGTACACTAGGCTACACTGTATCGAGGGTAAATGGAAAACAAAACAAAGTCCCTGATCACATGGAGTTTACATTCTAGCAGGGGCCATGTGAAAGAAGCACCAAATGAAAATAAATACAATATCCAATCAAAATAAGTCTTTATGAGCAAATATCTGTGTATTTTAAGATCACCTCTTACCCTACACATTCTTCAGATTTTAGTTTTAATGTACTTTTCTCAGGAAAAGTCACTTGAAAACCTCAGATTGGTCAAATTCCTTTGATGTCGTTTCTTTCAATACACTTATCCTTGTTATAGTACTACATTTACTTCTGTGATTATTTGTTTCATTTATTTTTCTTCCTTCCCTAAACTGTATACTGTATCAGGGCATGAGCTAAGACTATCAGCTTATATTGTACCTCCAGACCTTCACTGTGAAGTGCCTAGCAGAGAATAGACATTCTAATAAGCATTCATTGAGAAAATGAACTTGATGGATGATAGAAATGAGTATGCTCAGTGTTAATAATAAGAACAAACGTCCCAATTTCTTCTCCTACAACCCTTCTACTTCAAGAGACAGTAAAATCCAATTTGTTAGATGTTCAAAAATGCCCTTAATGCGATTCCAGCAAGCGACAAAATCAAAGGGTGCCAGACCAGGAAAAACAACAACAACAACAACAAAAAAACCGTCTAGATCATTTTTAATCATCACCAAAAGGAGTTGAGGACATCTAGAGAGAGTTTCATCATCATTTGTTTTATTCAATTAAAAACCTAGAGACAGAGATTAGCTCTCTGCTGTCCTGAGAATGAATTCTTTAACACAGCAGTGATTTATAGCTTACTAGTCAGTGTTTAACTGACTTTCATCTTGCATCTGGGGACATTTTCATACCAACGGTCACTCCTGCTAATGAAAAATGGGTAACTGACAACAGCCCCATGTCCACTTGAATTTGAATAGCAAATGACATATATCAATCCCAGGGAGAAGGAACAGAGGTCAAGCAAGTGGGAAAAGAGAAACCTTTGTAATTAATAATATAGTATGAGTAAATGGATTGGCTTAGAATGAGCATCAATGGGCTTTCTGGATTTGATTTTGCCATTTGAGTGCACTGTTTTATGACTTAAAATATATTCGCCCATAAATGAATATATGCCTAAGGTTTCTAGGTGTGTAGGGTCTAGAGATACACACAAGAATATGGATATGGAACATATGCCTATGTATGTGAATGTATAATTGTATATGTATGCATGTGTATGTATGTATATCTGTGTATAGGTGCTTAATATTTCCACAAAGATATGAAGGATATGCGTGTGCACAGATGGCTAGTATTTTGACTTTTCACCCTGACTTTCACTTAAAGAGGAGAAAGTTAGGGGGTTTGGACAAGAAGAGCATAGACTGCTATCTACTTCCAATCATACCGAGGCAGTTCTTTGCCATTTTAAATGGGTTAGCTTATTTTTAATAGCAACCAAAAAATAAATAAAGAAAGAAAGAAAAATCATTCACAAGCTGACACTTAAATTTTTTTGCTGTTGGTGAACCTTCCAGAAAATCAAGTACATAATTTGGGGGAAATGTGCTGCCTCTGGGACCTCCCCACAGCCCTAATTCCTATCACCAACACGCATTTGATGAGCAAAAAGCTCTTGAGCAACATTTCTTTATATTATTGATTAGTGTATATTTTTAAATTAAAGGCAAATAAACATGTTTGAGACTCCGGGAGATAAAACATGACGGTATCATCCCTGAGACACAGAATGTTAAATACCAGAAATGAGGGATTCAGGCCACTCCCTGCTCATTGGTCCTGCTCAGCAGAATGCAAATCAGGATGCTTCTAAGCTGAGGCATTGCTCTTCATTTTACTTCTAGATGTGTGTGTCTTTGCAGCTCCAGACGCATTTGCAAAATTAAAAGCATAATTTATCTCCACAAAGCAATACTCCATCAGCCTAGTGACTTAGTCCTGATGAAAAACTGGCTCTAAACAAGGTTTGTTCACTGTCTGGTCTGACCCCAGGAACAGAAGTGGGGCAGTATCTTGCATATCCAGTATAGGTTACGAAGATTAAATTAGTTCCTCTCCCTCCTTTGAAAAAAATAAAGGTAAGTCAAACTATACTCGTCTCTTCCCCCATCCTTCACCTCATATTATCAGCCAACTGGTTCAACATATATATAAACTTCCAGGACCTAGTTACCAAGAGACACTAAGAGTGGGTAATTTTCCCCACATTAAGTAGCCAGTAGCTTTTTAATCTGTGAGTGCCAAAAGGGGAATGAAAAGCCACAGGTAAATTTTAGTCTACACAGCCTCAAAAAGGGGCTAAATAAAATAAGTAGAGTTCTGGAGACTGCAAGGTACAGTCCTGAGTTGGTAAGTTGAAAATATCACATCCCAAGAAGGGATTTGTCCATACCTAAAGCATAAGCTATAAATACAAGACCAAAGCTGAGAGTAGAGGGTCTATGAATAATAGTCAATAACTAACCAGGAAAGATTTTGAATTGAAAATAATTTCTCCTTGTCTGGGTCTGTTTTAAACCCTCTTCACTGTCACTCCAGAGCCTCCATAATACGTGTTCATGTAGCGATTAATGTATTTCAGTCATAGATGCAGCATAGGACTTGTTCATGTTTGTGTATATTTGTTGCTTTGTTTTACTATTTTATAGATATAAAGATTGTTAGCAATCACTAAGGAAAAAAGAGTAAAAGGTATTTATCCAAGGTTATAAAACAAGCTGAAAATCAGCCAAGCTTGGAAGACAGATTAACCATGTGTAGTAGCTGTCTCTTGTGTACTTCCTTTTAAATAACCAATCTTATGGTGAGTGTGACTATAGATTAAAGTGGATGATAAACAAGTGATTATACAGTAGGGAATTATGGATAATGGTTCACGTCTTTGTTCACTCTAAAGTGTTCTTAGGATTGATATATTTATTGCATTGGTTAAGAATCAATTTAGATTTCACTGCAAGTTGGTTCCATGATGGGAGCACGCAGACAAAGCTGTTAGCTACTGTGCCACCATCTTTTTCTATGATCTCACCTCGCACAAACACCCGATGAACAAAACAAACAATGAGCAATAGAAAAGAGGCATGGAAACAAGGAATAGCCTGACAGTGACCAGAGGGGAGGGGGGAAGGGGAGAAGGAAGGAAAGAAGGGGGAGGTTCTAGTCAAGGAACTAGTATGAATGATCCATGGACATGGACAACAAAGTGAGGACTGACTGTGGGAGAGGGCAAAAGCATGCCAGGCAAGGGAGAGGAACAGTGGGAAAATGGGACAACCGTAATGCAACAAATTTTTAAAAAATGAGTTTGAGCGAAGCTCAAACTTACTTCCGAGAAATTAGTCACAGGAACATATTCCATTTGCCACCAGTGCATGGCTGGTTCTAAGCAATAAGCAATGTCTGGGATTTCAAAGCTTCATTTTCCTTCCAGGACTGATCTTTTCTTCTTCTATCTTCTAGTAGCCTCCTACTAGTTCCTTGTGGGCCCTATACCCTTCTTCTGAACATCCTTCCACCATATCTTTTCTAAAATTACTTTTCCCCACAAAAGTCATTGTGCTCAGTGATTCATCATTATTTCCTAGTCCGCCATGTATGTTCACATTACTGAATGTTTTGTCAAGGTGTTAGTAAATTAAATGGCTACCATACAGCAAAAGAAAAAAAATAAATTTAGGGACTAGTGATCATGTGATCATAGCTGTTGTCTTAGAATAGTGGGGTAATCTTCCTTTGATATAAAAATAGCTAACTTTATGGTGTCAGTATATTACTTTTTTCAAATAAAATTTACAAAAATCAATGCCTGGAGTATTTCTAGAGTTGAAGAATCAAATAGGGGCCAGATTATTAAGATTATTTTATGAGTTTGGACTTTTAAAAATTCTCTACTTTGGTTGCCCTTATTTTAAAGTTAATATGAGACTTTTTTTTTTAGTGGCATGTACATGTCCACACTTCCTAAAAGTTATGAAAGCTAATAAACAACTAGGGGACAAAGGTTTTCACCGCCAACCTCTTATATGGGTAGCACATTTTAAATAGCAAACGTCACTCATCTGGACTTACTTGGGAGGGAATATCTATAAAGGTTTGGGAAAGATATCCTGCATGCATTGATTAAGTGAATGAAGCCAAACTAAATGTTATTTCTTAGAACATATTATTTGCATATCTACCTCCTTTCAAGACTTAGAGTGTGCATCTTATGCTTGGTTTCTGTCTAAGAGATATATCATGACTTGGGTTTTTCACTCAACGCTGGACACTGAATTCCTTGTCTCTCTTCAAAATTTCCCCAAATCAGTTTAATTCAGTATTTCAAAGGCAGGGTTTTATGTACACATGTGTTACCGGCCTTCCACAACCAATAACAAAGCTAAGCATAATGAGCCAAACTTGAAACTTGAATAAGAGAGTGAACTGGCAGATTCTGTAAGTCAGCAGGGCCAGACATCATGTCCAAGAGGGTCATCCAAAAGCAAGAGAAAGCAGACTGACAAGGTCCAGAGTCAGTGAGAAGCAGCAGCAGGCTCAAATAAGTATGCTGGTGGGGGATTCAGGCAGAGTAGAATTACAGCTCAAGTGGCAAACAAATGTCAGCCTTGGCAGCAAATGTAATAATATAATGTAAATTATTTCATTGATCAATAGGAGGAAAACCATGGTCTGATGGTGTGTGTGTGTGTACTATCTATCATGACTTGCAACTTAGGTGTGATCTGCCCACGACATTCAGTGAATAGAGCTGGGATCAAAGGCTTGACATAGGATATATAAGACACATTCTTTCACAATGGGTATTAAATGGAAAATATCTAATATGATGGCTAAAACAAAGGATATTACTGTGGTTAAAACTTAGGCACAGAAATATGGCTAGTCTGGTTCAAATCTCAGCACTGTCAGCTATTAATTATGGAGACATGAGAATGTCCTATAACTTCTTTCTGGGGTTCAGTTCCTTCATGTCTAAAATTAGGATAGGATCAACTGCTATGAGAAATCAACCAGTCAGAAAAAGATAAGTAGCATATAATTTCACTCAAATGCGGAATCTAATGAACAAAATAAAGTAACAAACAAAACAGAAACAGACTTGTAGGCCTGTAGGTATAGAACAGACTGACAGCTGTCAGAGGGGAGGCCATTGTGGAGCTGGGTGAAAAAGGTGAAGGGATTAAGCAAAAACAAACAAATGAAAAAAAAACAAAAACAAAACCTCATAGATACAGACAACAGCATGGTGATTACCAGAGGAAGGGGAGGTAGAAGAGGTTGTAGGGGGGATAAGTGGTGATGGAAGGAGACTCTAGTTGGGGTGTTGAACAATATAACATAATGTACAAATGATATACTATAGAACTGTACACCTGAAACTCATAATACTTTATTAACCAATGTCACCCCAATAAATTCAATTGAAAATAAATTTAAAGAATAATGACTCAAACACACAGAATTTTTTCCTCATTTATGACACATTAATTATGCTGTTTCTGTTCCTCAGATGCTTCTCTTCAATAGAATGATTCAGTAACCCAGGATCCATGTAGGTCATGATTCTTCTGCATATAACCATGTCTGCATACAACCTTGTAATATCAGTACAACTCTCAAACCAACCATGCCATCTAGCCAGGGCCAGCACTATAGTTTTAACAGATTAAGAAACAGGCAAAGTTAGTAATGCTTTTAATGAGCATGATTGAGAAGAGGGGAAATTAAAGTGCAATGTGTTTGTAACTAAAACCTCAGTTGATCCTGTGAAGCCTTCCAGTAAAGTTAATGAATACAGGGCAATGGTCCAGTAAAGTTAACAAATACAGGGCAATACTAGAAATGTGTAGTAATCATTTTAAATGCATTATTATAATTTATTACTATTAATATAAGTAAAATGTATATGCAAGCATTTCTCGTTGATATTTAAAATAAGAATCACTTTAATAAGATTAGGTGAGTCAAGAAAAACTGCTTCAAGGAAATCTAAACTGAATTGTCTGAAAACTGACCAGGGGGGATAAGCTATTGTTTAATATGTTAGGGTTACTTGCAACTAGCAAAGCCTGCTGGAACGGAGATGTGAACTACCACGTAACATGATGCAGTCAACACCCACAGTTCAGAGGCAGTTTTTCTGAGCTCATGCACTTTATATTTCTCTTTCCCTTCTTTTTCATCTTGGGGCTTAGCAGGAAATAATCCCTCATGGACTCCTAGTCAGTTGTCAACTGACCAATGTAACTTTTCCCATTTAAGTTTTGGGTTATTGATGGGCTAAATTTCCCTCAAATTTTTCACTTTGCAAAAGGACTGCTACTCACTCATAGTTCAAACAAGTTGTAGAGGATATACACAAGTATGCTTGTGTGTATTTGTGTTTGTGAATGCATGTGTGTGGAGGCTTATATAGTGATTATATGTATGTTTTTGCTGGTAATTTTTAAAAAATTAATATAAAGCACACATGACTTACTAGTTTTCTTTGATTTATTTTTGTTAACCAAAAGTGAAAGTAGCTGAACATAAAGTCATGAAATAGGTTTCCTGAACACATGGCTCAAAAATAAATAAATAAATAAATAAATAAATAAATAAATAAATAAATAGAAGTTGCTAGTCGTCTTAAATATTGAACACTAAATGGCACGGCACTACTTCTGCCACCTTCTAGTAGTTGGGCAGTCATGGAGTTAGCCAGATTCAAGGAGAATAAACTTCAGCTCCTGAGGAGGAAGACAAAGAAGTTGTGGACATCTTTAAGTGACCCATATTTAAGTGCCCAATGTATTTTGTCCTCTGCTATAAATTCTTATATTCATTTTTCCTTGCAAAATATGCTTTTTCTATCCCCTAGGTCTCCGTAAGTCTCATTTTATAATTTGATATAACTTCTAGAGTATGATCTTGTCATCTAAATGAGGCCCAGGTTTTATGGATGTGGTTCCATATGAAACCTGAGGAACTAGATAGAATAAGAGACCCCCACATACCCAATACCAAATGGTATATCAGGGACAGGGAGAACCACCATTCACACTCCCATCTAGTGTTTTACAGAAACAGAAGGAGTGCTCAAGTATGGTGTTGGCTGATCTGTCTGGTATAAATATTCTCACCAGGATTGATTTCAGGATATCTTCATGCTGCCAACTTACTTGAAACATTTCTGAGAATTTAAATTTCAGTCCTCATACCTCACTCTGTCCCATTCAAGAAAAGTCAGTTAGAAAACAGAATGCATATCAATGGTTCATAGCAATTCTGAAATCAAAATGGAGTTATGTTGCCAACTATTTTATGAGTGGTTCTCCATGGTTCTTGCCTCCACGCTTTGACTCTGCCTTCAAAGTCATCCTTCCCTTTCTACAAGAAATGCCCCATGTTTGCATCAAATTAGCATCCTCAGTCTTCTTCCTGCACATAAGAAGTTGGAGATCCAAATATTTCTTTTTCTTTTAAACTGTCTCTGCACCTTTAATTCTAAGCTTATATAACCACTTCAAAAATTGTGTGGAGTTTTTATTTGTCAATTTATAATTTACTGCATAAGACAAAGTCTACGTTAACCCATTATCCAAAAATCTGGACTCAGAAATTATTTTGAGATTGGTTCCTTCTTATGTTGGGCTAGGAGTCAGAATACCATGGAATAGTATTATTAAGATTCTTAGAACCTATTATTTCTAGCAGAAATAGTGCAAGATAAATGTCCTTAAAGTATTAGAACTTTCATTGCCTGGCTGACAGGTACTGCTTTAAATCTTCCTAAGATCCTAACAGAGTTTAACTGATGTACTCTTGAGAGTTGACATCATGACCACATTGGTTTGCTCTTTGCCCGAAGGGCAATATTTTTTTAAACACTGGGAGTCTTTTTCTGGGAGTAACAGGGAAGAAACTCACTTCTTTTAAAACCTACCAAGTTATAAAAATATTTCTTTAGGTTTTATTGAAAACTGAATAATCCCTTCTATAATTTACCTCTCTCTATCTGGCCAGCGTCACATGTAGCTGAAAGAAATTAGTGGTCAAATGATCTCAGCTAAATCCACAAGTTTGGTAGGTATAAGTTCTACTTTATATGTTAACTTAGGTTACAGTATACCAAGCTTTCACCACTATATGGCATGAGTAACTATTTTCTCAGGCTGAAATATATAAAATCTCTTCTGTCCTTCCTATCTTCCTTAAGGGTTTCCTTGAAGTGCTAGCACATTTTTATTATGAATTAGTTCTAAAGCCAGTCCCACACGCAGTTGACCCTTTAAAAACTATTAGAAGCACTAACTCCCGTGCAGTCAAAAATCTGCATATAACTTTTGACTCCCCCATAAACTTAACTATGGACATGTCTCAGTATTGGAAAGAGATTCCAAAATCTGTGGATGTGGAAGTCCCTTACATAAAATGGTTTAGAATAGTGCCTACAGTTGGTCTGTACATTTGCAGGTTTCCAATTATGGATTGAAAATATTGGTTTTGATTTATGATTGCTTGAATCCATGGATGTGAAACTCAGGGACAGGAAGGGCCAACTGTATACTTATTGAAAAAAATACACATATAAGAGGACCCAAGCAATTCAAAGCCATGCAAAGAGTCAACCGTATAGTTGGCTAGGAGCTCAGTTGGGCTGCTATGGCAACACACGCCTAGTCTCTGTGCCTTGGGCTTCTCATACCACAGCAGCTGGGTTCCGAGAGGAAGAATGCCAAGTATCCCGGGGGGAAGAAATAAACATTTCATGCCCTTTTAAAAAATACGGCTTAATTGATATAATATCACTTCTTCCTCCTTCTTGTGGCAAGTAGTCACAGGGCCAGCACAGATACAATGCAAGAGAGAATAAACTCCAGTTCTTGACCATGACAAAGAAGTTTTAGCTATATTTAACTCAGCAGACAAAGAGACTTTATCCTGTTTCATAGGACAAAAATATTTCAGGCAACTGGAAAGTATAACATTTTTTTCTCATCATTTTTGATGAGTTTGCTTAGGTTATATACATGGCTGATTATAACTTGTTCTTCCTCACTTTTTGATTGTTATAACCAACAAAATGGGAAATATTTCATTCTGGAAAGAGATTATACCTAATATAAGCCCCACTTCAAATGACTAGGCTATTTGTCTTGGCTCTTCTCTGATAACCCTCTCCTTAGGATTCCTATGATGGATATCGTAGATTGAATTCCCCATTTATTTACTACTGCCACTTCTACAGCTAGCCTCTCAGACCTCTGTACAGAAAAAAGCATCTCAGACTCAAGATATCTAGATATTAGACCTAACTCAGATATTTTCTAAGTGACCTTGGGCAAATCAGTAAACTCTCATCAATTTTCTTGTGATTTGTTGCTAAACAAAGCAATGTTTCATGAGAATGAAACACTGAACGTGAAGTGCTTTGTAAGTGTGTTATATTCAGGTGAAAGATGACAATCCACTTACTAGGAGCCCTTCTGTTGAATCCTCTCGGGGTGCAGCTTGTGCTTGCATGGAATGTTGTTTTGGCTGCTTAAGTCAGCCAGCCGACACTGACTGTACCACTGAAAAAGAGGCCTCTGCCCACAGCCACTATGTGCACTCTCACCTTTGGGAAGAAGGCCATACACCAGTGGGGTTCCCATCTGCTTCAGGCAGCCAGCCAGACAGTTCCAACCTGTCAACCTACCATCTCCTAGCTCAGCCAGTCTCTTCCTATTATATCCCAAACCCTAGTAATTTCCATGTGCTTGGCTGTTTGTTTAGATACTTGATCTAAGTGATATCAAATCATCAGTTTGACCAATTTGGGTACTGAATTCACCAGGCATTCTGGAGCTACATAAGCATGTGGTCCATACAGGAAGCATTGGGTGCTCCCTAGGGCATTTTGGGAAGATAACAAAAGTTTTTTGTAATGGCTTTGAAGCAATTATAGCTTCAAAGTCTTAACACTGTCACCATAACTATTGGAAATTTGGAAGCAGACCTAACTTTATGCATAGAAAGAAAGTGTCGCTCAATTCCCAAGTTAAAAACATTATCCCTTGTTTCACATTCTTTCCTTGACCCTTAGTCATTTTGCATCAAATTCTTTTCTTTTGTACAATTTGGAAACTGAAGGCCAAAATTGCCAGTTTGACCCAATATGGTAAATCATTATTAGCTAGCAATATAGTTAAACGAATTATTAGTTAACAATTGACTTTCTAGTTGAACCCTGAAATAATAAATTAAGATAGGTGACAGTATCAGAAAGGATGGGATAATGAAACATGAAAAAATTTACATCTCTAATAGAACAAAAAAGGTAGAAACCTTGTCATTGGCTTAAAAATACAGAAAACATGCAAATAATGCAAAAAATTATGGAGAAAGGCATTTATTCTAAAGCTGTATCTCCCTATATAATATAGGATACTCTGAGCTATGCGACATTACTTGGGAAATGCAGGTAGCTGGTTGTTCCAGATTGTTCAGAGCTGATTACTATATTTCCTAACATCTATCATACTTTTCTCAGGCAATCTGATTTTAACTGGTTGCAGAAATAGGTACAATACTTTGGATCAACTTCCATTAAGAAGTAAAGTTGATTTCCCCATTCTTTGAATCTGGGCTGCCCTTGTGTTTGGCTTTGACCAAGAGGAATGCAGAGGAAGAGAAGGTTAGAAGCCTAAAATTTAAAATTTTTATAGTTTCTGCTCTTATTGTTCTTGTACCCTGCTATCAACATGTGAATAGAGTAAGAGGCTTGGAACCCAAGTGCTCCTGACATGCCCAACTGGCAACGTGTTGAGTCCTGGAGACAAAGATGTATGTATATGTAACAGAGGCATGAGTAAAACCAGACAAGGACAAAAGAAGATTTACCAAATGAGTCCAGCACAAATTGCCAACCCGCAGGATCATGAGCTAATTAGCTGGATGCTCTTTTAAGACACTAAGTTGAAGAGTGCTTTGTTATGCATCACCAATAGTTAACTGAGTGAGTGATAAAACAAACATAAATCTGGGGATTATTTATAATGTATAGTGGATAGAGTGTGAGCTATTAGCCATTACTTGGAAAAACAAGAGTCTCCCTCTAGAAAAAGCTTGGACTTGCTGAGGTCATAACAGAATGCAGAGGCATCATAGTTGGGCACAGCTCTCCCATGGCTTGATTTCCCTGGGCTAGACACCTCAGAGCTTAGACTTCTCCCACTCTAAAATAAGAGTCTTTGGATAGAAGATCATCAGGAAGTGATCATTAATAATGGTTTTATCATCTTGTGCAACTGTCACATCTTCTAATACATAAACCTTAACCCAAAGTAATGAAAATAACATTCTAAGGTGTTAGGTAATAATGATAGCATAACAATGGTAGAGACTATAATGATAATAAAATACACTTTTATTATAGAACATTTCCTATATCTGGGTTTCATAGTAAGGATTTCAATAATGCACTCTCATTTAACCATCACAATAAAAATGTAATACTCATTTTACAGATGACAACACAAAGTCTCACAAAGTCAAAGTGACTATGTGGTAGGGAATGGAAGAGCTAAGACTTAACTCTAGCTTTCTAAGCTTCTTTAAATTGTGTCCTCAACTATTTATTTACTCAACAAATAACAAATAAGTACCTACAATAAGGTAGGTACTCTCTTAAGAAGGAAGGAAAGCGAGACTCATGGTATCTGTGATTCCATAATGCTTATGTTCCAACAAAAGGAAATGGGAAATAAGCAATAATCAAGTAAGTAACTAATTTAAGGTCGTGATAAGTGCTGAGGAAAAAATAAATATGATGATATGATAAACTTAAGATTTAGTGGTGTGGATGCCATTTAGATAGAAAAGACAAGAAAGAATAACCATAAAATATCTGAGGGGAAAGTATCTTAACGAGGGGAAAGAGCTAACACACAGGCCGTAAAACTATGATAACAGGGGTTTGAGGTACAGACAGTGGGGCTGGAACACAATGAGAAATACAAAAATGATAAAAGATGCTAAAGATGTAATCAGGGAGTTGATTCTTTAAGAGGCCTCATAATCTATTTGCAGATCATAGTGAGTAAATAGTTTAGATTTTATTATAATTACAGGGGAAATAATTGGAAGATTTTAGGTAGGGGAGTTATATAAAGTCATGTATATATTTTTAAAATGCATACTGGCTTCTGTGTGGAGAATGAATTTTTATGGGATGAGAGTGTAAGCAGAGAGAGTATTAAAATAATCCTAATAAATAAAGATGGGCTAGGGCAATAATAGTGTGGATACAAAAAGTGAATGGATTTGGAATACTATTTTGAGATTGAGTCTACAGAACTTGGTAGAATGATGGAGTCCAAAGAGGGACAAATCAAGGGTGACTTGCAGATTTTAGGGCCAGAGGGTCACCCACTGAAATGAGAATGACTAGGGTAAGAGCAGGCTATGAAGTAGGAGAAGGATCAAAATTTTTGTTTTTGAAAATTGTGTTATTTCATATTCAGGAAAGACATTTAGAAAGATTAATATATGGCTGTGGTATTCAAGGAATACCAGAGATTTAAAAAAATATGGTGGTTTTCTGCAAACAGATGGTAATTAAAGCTATGAGACTGTAGGACTGAATAAGCTCACCTATGAAAAGAGTTCAGAGAGGATATCAGACAATTGGTCCCTTGGACACCAAAAATTAGAAATCAGTCTGAAAGACAGTGACCAACAAAGGTAACTGAGAGAGAGAGAAGCTGATGAGGTGGGGTACAAACCAGGTGAGTGTGTTGTATAAATAGCCAAGAAAATAATTTTAAAATGCTTAAAAAAAGAGAAAATGGCCAACTGTGTTGAATGTTTCTAAGAGTTTGAATAAGAAGAAAAGTGACCATCCAACATAGCAACATGAGAATGATTGATGATTATACCACTTCAGAGAGTTGCTGACAATGAAAAGCCTAATAAGAAATGGGTAAAGGAAATAATAAAGGGGAAAAGTGGATTAATACTTCTCGCCTTGCCATGTTGGTTAGTAAGAAAAGAATATATTTTGTAGAAGTTGGCTTTTCAGGAACCATCTAACTATAGTTGGCTTGGTTAAAAATGTCATAGAGAAATGAATAAAAAGAAATAGCAGTATATATCTGGAATGGAAAAATTGCAGTGATTCTGAAATTTTGTTAAACTTTATCACTATTATTTTTTAGCCTCAACAATAAACATTTTTTCATTGGGGGGTGGGGGGAGACAGAGAGAGAGAGAGGGAGAGAGACAGAGAGAGAGACAGAGATGGGTGCCATCCATACATGCCACTACTGGGATCATGGGATCAAACCCACAACCTAGGTACATGCCCTGACCAGAAATCAAACTGGCAAACTTTCAGTATACAAGACAATGGTCCAACAAACTGAGCCACACTGGCCAGGTCCCAAATTTTATTAAATTTTAATGTAGTTACATTACAAGCCCAACTCCAAGCTAAACAATACACACACACATTTTATAAATGAAACTCTTATTTCCAGAAAGAACCTGCTTATATGTAAACAAATAACTGAAATACAAATTAAATGCTAGGATAGGATAAGTTGCTTTTGACTAAGAGGAAGGCTTTTATAGGGGAAGTTCATGTTATAAGACTTGCAAAAAGGAGGATTAACTGATACTTGGATGAGTAAAAGAGAAAGAAGAGTAGGAGTGTCATCCAGTATAGCTAATGCATGAGTCGGTAAAGTTTAATGAGGTCTATTTAAGTCATCACATGACACATCTAGGTCCTATCAAATTTACAGTGTTGTAAACGGAGAGCCAGGAATAGAATATTAAAAAGAGAGTATTCCATACTTAGTAAGTACAAGATGATTTGGAGGAGAAAGAGAATGGTGGTGGGCAGACCTTCAGCAGGCCACTGAAATAGAGCAGATGGGAGGTAATGAGGTACAAACTAGAGCACCAAAAATAGGGATGGAGAATGGGGAGAGGGTTCAAAGATGTTGGATGGGGGGGAAAGCCACTGCCCTAGACTCATAGCAATCCAGTCCTGCAGTCTAGTCCAGGGTGGATCTGACTGTTACCACTCTGCAGTGCATGTGTTAGTAATCTGGGATTTATAGCTGGCTAAAATGTATGCAGGCCCCAAACGGGTAGGACTGAGGAGCTATAATGAGAGACAGATGTACAGAGAGGCACCGAGGGTTCTCTGCAGTGTGGTAAATTGCAGCATGTGATTGGTTCACTCACAGGACGCTCTTGGAGCACACTGCAGCCATCGAAGAGGATTTTGCTTACTTCTGACCATCTGCTCCAGCCCCATATACCTCTCATGAGCCACCCAGATTCTCAGGGCATTTTTCCTAGGCAACAATGGAAGGAAAACATGAAAAGCGAAAGAAAAAGTGCTGCTGTCTCTTTCCCACATCATTCTCAGACTATGCTACATCGAGGACAGGGTGCATGCATGCACCCCTACTTAGTAACACCTGGTTGCTGCATGGAAAATGCAGAAAAGCTGTTCTGATTATCCATGGGGCAAAAGCTTACAAGTCCAATCTTCTTGGCTGGCCATACTAGGTCCTCCCTAATGCGAGGGGTGCAGTAATAAAACCATTGATTGATCACCCTCATTTTTATGCTGGGAAATGTAAACTCAGAGAGATAAAGTGACCTGTCAAGGCCCCATAGCTTTTCAGTGACATAACGACGCCTGAAATCAAGCCCTGATGCTGTACTTTGTTCATAATAAATTCATTCTATCCAGAATTAAAGGCTGTCTCTCTGCCTGCCTCGGGTTTCTTATCCATTGTGTTAAATGGGCCTTTTTATTGTGATGTCTTCACATCTGGGTACTTACTGAACTTGAGGGAAGTGTGCTACTCAGGGCTAGCCAATTCCTGGGGTAAACAACTTATCTATGACCGTGCTTATCATATGAAAACTAACCAATCCAAAAGCCACCCACGACCCCTCATTCCCAGCCCTGTCTCTCCTCTGGCTCACACAACCCAAGGTGATGTTCTTTGCCTTAATCAACCCAAGTATAGACACTAGGCAACTTGGGACAGCCACTATATATCAGACGCTGCTGAAATTGTTCAGATGAACCAACCCTAAACCTGCTTACCCTACCTCATCTCTTGTTTTCTCATAGAAACCACAGTCAAGACTCTTGCTCATGTTTTCCTCTCAACTCTGGCACTTGCCCATGTGGCCGGGCGTAATGTAACATGCCCTCTCCTCTCGGGGACTGTGAGTAACCAACTATCTTTCCACTGCAGTTATCTCATGAGCTGTTAGTGTCAAAAGATCTAAATAATAGCAAAACTTACACTACAGATACCCGTACTCTTATCCCTGCTTTTCTTTGTCTTATCTACCTCACCCACTGCAGGGTGAGCCCCGAAGAAGACAGAGTATTCTGTTCTACTATGTAACCTCCAAGTTCCTGACACAAAGAATAAACACCTAATACACATAGGATGAAAGTATACATGGGAGTTTTTAAATGGTGATTAGAAATTTATTGCATGAACATAACCTTTTCCAGACAATGAGTTCACTGCTGAATCTCACCTAGGAAAAATATGACATGCATTCAGGCAACTGATAAAGAAAGTTAAAATGTATTATGTCTAAATAGAGGCTCAGGTAAGATTCATTCATATTTGCCAGGGCATAAAATTACCACAAGAAGGTGGCATGTAAGCAGAAAGCTGTGCTGATATACATAGAGGGGTATGAGACATTTTAGTGGGTGAGTATGACATAAATAAATTCAGAAATGTAAAAACAATGGAATACTTAATTACCCTGCTTCAAACACTTAAATATCTCACCATTCCCTTAAGGAAAATGTCCAAATGCATTAGTGTGACTTGGAAAATAAGACTCTCTTCTTTCTTCCTTTGACCAACTATTCCTCACTTACTCCTCTGAGAGGCCTCCTATGTTCTGCAAGTCTAAACATTTTTAACTTTTTTTAGTGTCCCCATAGTCCCCATCTCTATCAAAAATAAAATTTTCAATATTGTGGAACTATGACCAATTGTTTACATTTTGTATTAGGCTCTAAACCTCATGAAGGGTGTGTAGGAGGACAAAGGTGCTAGTCTTGTATCCTTCATTGCTGTATCTACATCATTAGCACATGGTGAATATTCAGTTGTGTATTGACTGATTGAACAATTGGTTGAAAAGGGAGAAAGGGAGTTTTCCCGATGTGGCTCCAGCCAGGATTGTAGATCAGCTGTGAGATGACCTTAAAATTGATCACCCACCTGCGATACTTTTAAGGCTGAAAGGGACTGAAATTATTAACTCTACTGTGACAGTAAAAATAAATGGGACTTTTCTGGCAAACCCGTTTTAAGTTACAGCTTGTCTCAACTACTGCCTTTATTAGCTTAATGTAAATGCAAAATTTCACAGGAGACAAAATGGACATCCTTAAAAATAACTGGAGCTCAGTCATTGATATTTTCTGCACTGTCTTGATCATCTATACAGCAAAAGGTTTGAATAACCTTCAGCATTAAATACAAAAAGGTGCTAGAGAGCCTAAGGTAAATTAAATGAATAATAATAATAATACCTTTTTTATTATTATAGGTGTTTATTGCTGCAGTATGAGGTACTACAAACCCACTGGCTTTGGAGGAAAGAAAGAAAACTTGTTATCCCACAGAGTCAATAGATCAGAAACCCAGGTAGGAGGTGACTGGGTTCTTCATTCCTGATCTCACCAGAACTCAGGGTGTAAATTATGCTGTGGTTGTCATTTAGGCCCATTTTGTTCATTTGCTTTTTCATTTTATTATATTGTTGTTCAATACAGTTGTCCCCAATTTTTCCCCATGGCGCTCCCCTGCCGTGCCCATCCCTGACTCTTACAGTCAAGCCACACCCTGTGGTTCATGTCCATGGGACCTTTCTACTTGTTCCTTAACTAGACCCTTCTCCTTCTTTCCCCCATTATGCCCCTCCCCTCTGGTCACTGCCAGTTCGTTCCTTATTTCCATGTCGCTGGTTCTATTTTGCTTGCTTATTTGTTTTGTTCATTAGGTTCCACTTATAGATGAGATCATATGGTATTTAGGTTTTTTTATCCTCTTCCAAGCTGGCTTGGTGCTGGCAGATCTCCTTTTTTTTGTGGCTTTAGGAACTGACATCCCCGTTTTTTTGTTACCTGTCCTTTAAGGACCACTCTTTATTCCTAAAGGCTGGTGTCAAGTGTTTGCCATATACCCCTTCAATAGGTAGCTCAGAAGACTGATGTCTGCTTTCTTCCAGGCCAGTTCAAATATTTCTCTGGCTTCATTTTCTACAACTGATCTTAGAAAATGCTCTGCTTTGATAGGGTTTACCTGATTAGGTCAGACCCATCCAGGATAACCTCTCTTTTACCATCTAATGTAACATAAGGACTGGTGTGTTATCTCATCATATTCACAGGTTTTGCTCCTACATAAAGGGGAGGGAAGGGGTTTATACAAAGTTGAGGGTCATTTTGGAATTCCCACTGCCTGCAACATTTTGCACAGTCATCATAAGGCAGACACTGTGATGAGCAGTGTACCTGTCACCTAACACAGCACAATCATGTTATGATGCAGGTGTTGTTACCCTTTACTTAAGCCTGGGAAAAATCCAAGACTTAGGCATACTGATGATGCTATAGCAACACCTTTGGGGTACCACCGTTTATCCTAGCTTCAGGGTTAACAGCCCGTCCTGCCAGCTGCCCTTAGGTGAGTGCTTCTCCAGGAAGCAGCTGGCCTAAAGACTGCTCCCCTCAAGGCCATGTTCCTTTCCCTGGGTCAGTTCACATGGAGGGACTGGGGTGGGCTATAAACACCTAAGCCCTCAGCCTTGAGGCAAGACAATACCAATACGGCATTTCAGCCCCAGAAGTCCTCAAGGATCTGCTGAGGTCTTCGCTGTAAACACACTGCAGCACTTCTCCTTCTTCCCCATCTTGCTTCTCTCATCCCCCCAGCAATGTTGTTCTCAAGAGCACTCCCAGCAAATTGCCCACAGAGTTAGGGTCTATTTCCCAGGGAACCTGATCTAGTACAAGGAAATGAAAAGAAAAAAAAAATTGTCCCATTTCACAGCAGCAGTAAAAGCTGGACCCAATATTGAACCTTCCCTCTAAATCACTATGCTACACAGACTCTTGAGCACCTCTTGTTAGTCACTTAAGCATCACAAACACTGAATTTGGAAAATGAGCATATCTGTTTCCCCTGAAATCTGAGGTCAATTTGGGCATCGTATTATTTGCACAAAGAAGAAATGGAAGAATTTTTCACTTTCTTATTGGAGTCAAGATACACAATAAGCCTGGAATTGGTTTCTTGCAATGCTACCAATTCAAATAATTTTGAGAGTTGGACAAGAAATAATAGATCTTCTAGGCCTACTCCCTTTTTAATCTGGCATTCCATTGCCAGTGTCACTGCTTGATTACTGCATTAGAAGAAAACTCAAGCTCAGTGGCTCCCAAAAGCTGGTCCATGCTTCCAGTTGGGAGACATAGCATGCCAGGGCTAATTAGGTGTTCAACAGATATCTGTTAAATATATTAATTATTAAGCATTACTCCAGATTTTCTGAATAGGAATCTCCCATGTAAAATGCCATGTGTATATTATAACTCGTCCTTCTAGATCTTTCTGAGGTGGAATCAAGTTTCAGCAGCACAGCTGAGGTTATTAGATTATTGTGGCAAAATGCACACAACATTACATTTACCATTTAACCATTTTAATTTTACTACTGTGGTAAAATATGCAAAACAAACTTGTAAGCCATTTAGAAATGTGCAATTCAGTAGCATGAATCACATTCACAATGTTGCAGAGCTGTCACCACTGTGTAGGTCCAGGTTTTCCATCAGCCCTAAAGGTAACTTGTACCCATGAGTCACTCCTCCTTCCTCCTCTCCCAGCTCTGAGACAGTCCTGTGCTGAACTGGCCCATTCAAGTGCATTTATCTCTTGTGACGTTCTAGTCCTTGTGTGTCCCAAGCCTAATCATATCAGACTAAGCTTACCCATATGGCATGATTTGGAAACTATACATATCATGATTTTTCTCCTCATGGCCTGTTTCTGTTCATCAAAATCCCCTGTAAATTGTGCCCTATGAAATCTGGAATGGTTTTACTGGGAAGGAAAAGCGGAGCCTGACATTGTATTTCTTTAATTTAGACTGAAATTGTTTTAGTTTTGAGAAAGGCTATTTTACACTACTTAAACACATTGAACTTGACAGCTAATTTTTCATATGTGCTACTGGTAAGTCTTATTTCCTTCTGTATAAAGATGTTTTAGGAATCTAAATTCAGGACTTTACGTTTATCCTTTTTAAATTTGTTTAAAGCATTTTTCTCCAATGTGCTGAAATCTTTTGAGATCTGATTTTACAATTTAATTATCAGTTTGATTCAGGTGAGTTTCAAACGTTATATCATGCTGAATCTTCCAGGGCCTCTGACAAAATTTGAGAATGTATATAACATGCTGAATTTCATGGGTCTTGGGAAGTCTTAAACAATCCTTTGGAATATCTGTCTATCTGTTCAATAATCACAATACTTGCTTAGAACCTAAAATTTGCCAAGCACAGCAACCATATACTTACAATACTACTGTGAATTAGGAAAATTTAGTCCCTTCTTGGATTAACCAGTGGAATAGCCTGAACTTCTACAATGACCAGCCGAAAATGTCCTGCCCTATCTTAATCCCTAGAACTTGTCATTAGGATCACATGTCACTCCCATGATTATGTTATGTGGTATGGCACAAATAGCCTTCAAGTAGGAAGATTATCCTGGATTACCTGGGTAGGTCCAGTATAATCATATGAATGCCTGAGAGCATACCAATTTTTCCCGGTGGTACCAAAAGAGGAGACAGAGAGATCTGAAGTATGAGAATAACTCAATGTGTATTTGCTGCTTTGAATATGAAAGATGGACCATGTTAAAGAAATGTGGGTACCTTCAAGGAGCAGAAAAAGACTATGGCTGATAGGCAGTAAGGAAATGAGGATGTCAATCCTACAAATTCAAGGAAATGAATTCTTTCAGCAACTGAAAGACCTTGGAAGTAGATGCTTCCCCAAGAACACCAGATAAAAGCTACATCAAATCAAAACTTTTAGCTTTGTAAGATCTAGAGCAGAGAACCTAGCCCCAGCCAATCTGGATTTTTGACCAATAAAAACTGTAAAATAGCACATGTTGTTGTTCTAAGCCTCTACTTTTATGGTTTTTTTTTTTTTTTTAATGCAGCAATAGAAAACTAATACAGCCAGAGTATGGTCAGAAAGTAACACCAAACTTTACAAATAGATGGCATTTTATTTATTCAGTCAAGCAGGTATAAAACAAACGAACAATAGCTAAGGTGCCAAATAAGGGAGTCTGAGTCAACCTAAGGTTTTGAAGTACAGAAAGCCACCATCACCTCTTGAACTATAAATACAAGGAGAAGCATGCAATTTGCCAGAGAGATAGTTGAGATGATGCTGGGAACAGGCCAGTGGGAGCTGGAGCCGCAAAGAATAGGAAAACACTGTGGGGGCCACTTATGGCAGAGAAAAGAGAGGGAGAACCACTCTACAGTTTATGTTTCTTCTGCCCTCCAATTGGCCAGTAATTCTTCTCAATGGCTAACCTACCAGGGGAGCCAAAGACAAGGGGCTCCTGGAAGATATATAATGTTGTTCCCCATGATTCTGAACAAAATGAGGGATCAAGAAATGCATTGGAGAGCAAAATGTCAAAGAACAAGCATAGAGTTTTATTTATAGAATTTATGAATTAGCAAAATTGATCAGAAATAATTTAAGTGCCATCTAGTCCATGCCTTACTATTTGCCAAGTGCTGTACTAAACACTCTACACGCATTCCACATGTGGTGGTCTCAACAATCGTGAGTTAGGTTGGCTTTGTCTTTCACCCCTTCCCTGTATCCCCACTTTCACCATAGCTTCATCTCAGGCTAATTTCTGCTCCCCATCCCTGCCTTTAAGGAGCAGCCATCTGGTTTTCTTTGACCAATAATAGAGCATGGTAATAACAATGTCCCAGTTCCAGAGCTCAGCCTGAAGAAGCATCATACATGTTCATGATCTATTTTGCCTCGGCTGCCCCAGAGGAAGAAGAGTTCCAGTTAATCTGCTAATCTAAGGACAATAAAACAAGAGCAGTCACCTAAACCAACAACCAACCTGGAGAAGCAGAGTCGCCTTCAAAGCTGCAGCCTGCAGACAAGCTCCCCAGCCCAGCCCTGCCTCATCAGCCAGACCCCTGTGGTTTTAAGAATAAGTGGTTCAAGCCACTGAATGTTGTGTTGGCTCTCTACGCAAAATTATGCTGGCAATAGTTAACTGCTATAAGTCATGATAATTAGATAGCAGGGAACTAAACTGCAAAGGGTTAAGAAATTCATTCATACTCACCACAGTTAGTCAGCGACAGAAAGGGCCTTTAAACTTAGTTCTGCCTGAGCACAGACTCTATACCCCTAAACACCAATCGTACTGTTTACAATAAACCCTGGGTTTGAGCTTTAGATTGGGGAATTGGAACGGGAGTTGGTGATCCCTTTGAGATTCACCATACAGATCCCTTCTCTTTTTACACAGAACTGCTAACAGAGGGGCTCTTCCCTTCTTAAGAAATGAGATATCACCAGGAGAAGCCACAAGCTTGGGCCCCAGCAGCTGCCTGCCCACGCCACCCATCCTCCCGCAAGCCCCTCAGAGACAGTGACGCCCGGCCCCAAGCTGCCTCTGAAACAGGCAAGCAGCTGGGCCTGGGCAGGGAGCTGGTGATTTAAGGTGCTGTCCGTGCCATTTCATGCTGCCACTCTGCCCTCGAAGGGATTCACATAAATGGGGAGGAGATGAGCTCTTGTGAGAGGTGGGCAGGTCAGTGGTGTGGAAGCAAAAAAAAATTTATAGTCGCGTTTCCAAAGGGTTGTCAGCAAACTGGTTAGGCCTCAAGTTCCTCGAAAGTCTCTTGCCTTGCTTTTCTGTCTTCCCACCACCCCTAGCTAGTGTGATTCCTCGACCCTCAGGCCTGGCTAATTGCAATAAAAACCTTGCCACTCTGGCTTGATCACTTCCTTCTTCATCCCATTCAATGACTTTTATCCCTTAGCCCCTTTGTGTCACCCAGCTTAATAAAAGGGTCACATGGAGAAAGTACCACACTAGAAATCAGAGAAGTGGATTTGGACCCCAAATAATAATTATCAATACATAATTGTTAGTCTTATTAAATAACGGTTAGCTGCTATAGTATTGTATTATCATGATCATGACTAATAATTATATGTAATTAAATATATAACTATATAATTATATAGTTAAGTGTATTATATAAATTACATAGTTAAGTATGTATCTATCTTTAATTATATATGATAGAAAGTATCATCTATATATATGTGTGTATACACACACACATACACACACACTGATAAACACACACTATGAGGTAAGGACCATGACCTTCGCTTGCATAAACAAAGAAACTGCAACTCAGAAATGCAAACAACTTGGTTAAAAACCTACAGCTAATGACTAATGGAACGAGGCTTGAACCCAGCACTCCATCAAACTGCTTAGATGCCCCCCTTTCTAGCTGTACGTATTGAGCAATTAACCTAATCCTTTTGGACTGATTTCCTTTATCTGAAAAAGAAAACCATTATTATATTTTTCATAGTCTGGATTTGATTAGTTACAAGTGATAGAAAACTCAACACACACTGTTGAAAAACAAAAGAGAAGTATTGATTTACGTAATTTGTTTGGACCAGAGACTCAGTCATTGTTCTCTCTCAACACTAGTTTTTCCCAGCTTGGCTTTACTCTCGGTAGGGTTCCTACAGATGCTGGTCACAGCTACAGGCTCACAGGCCAGAGTAACTCCAGTAATATGAAAGTATCTTTTTTTTCAATAGTTTCCATAGTTGTCGCAATAGCACCAGGTGTAAATTGAGTGGATTTTCTTCCCAGAACCATCCTGTATTTGAGGGAACTATGGCTTTCAGAAGGTAAAGAATTTTCCCAGGATCACTAGATCACTAGCTAGTAAGCTGCAGTCAGGAATCACATTTACACATATCAACTCCAGATTTCATGTACTAATTTTAGAACTGAAACATGTCATCTTCTTAAGTGGTCACCATCCCATTGAATAGCAGCCTTTTTAAATCCTCACCCAAGGATATGTTTATTGACTTAAGAAAGAGTGGGAGGGAGGGAGGAGGGAGAGTGAGAGAGGGAGAGAGCACTCTGACCCAGGATGGAGCCTATAGGTGTGCAGGATGACCCTCTAATCTGCTGAGCCACCCGACCAAGGTGAATAACAGGTCCCTAGGACTTAATTAATACTTGTAAGTGTTATACAGAAACATCACCTCACAGTCCACACAACAAGGCACTTTGTTCCCCTTATTAGGAACACACCATTCTGAGAACCCACTGGCATATTAAATTTCTTTGCCCCTATAATCCCTTCCCAGGAAGCACATGGAATAATTTCAAGAGGATAGAGTCAAAAAATATTTGACCCTCTGTTGTCCATATTATCAGCTCCGTAGAGCAGGGGTGATGGTGGCCCAGGAGCCAAGCCAGCAGACAGATTTTGCTTGGTGAGCATAAGCTCTTGTCCCAGACTTTGTTATCTTTACAGATATGCTGTAAGAGGGCATTGAGGGAAACGGACTCTGAACCAAGGAGGAGTCATCACGAAGCAGCAGCTGTGCAAGTGAAGCTCCACAGCAAATCCAGCTGCGAAATCACCCAGCAGAAAGCAAGCAGACCGCACAATCTGCAGGTGGTAAATGTAAGAGGACTCTCCTATTGCCTGTCCCCCATTTATATAAAATCCATTGTAACCTTCTATGATCATTTAGTAGAGCAGTGGAGATATATATTGAAATGTGAAGATGCTCAGACCTAGGAAAAAATGGGCAGTCACTAAACAATTTACATCCACTACCTCCTTAATCATCAATCCATCCCCATTTTGAAGATGAGGAAATCAAGATTAGAAGTGTTATATAAGCAGTTCAATGCTTCAGTCACCTTATAGATGATAGCCCAGACTGACTCTGACTGTGCCAACACCCAGAGGACAATGAAAGTCATACCCTAAGATGTACAGACCCATAATCTACAAAAATGTGGTATTCTGTGTTTGTTTTCTTTGTTTTGCTCAACTTTCCTTTGCTTATGTAAACTTTAATTTTTTATATAATGAAAGTGATAAAATTAAACATATTTTAGTAACTTGAATCATTATTATAAGTCAAAGATATACTAAATTTCTATTAAGAAATACTAAAATAAACATATTTATTCAAACACCTAACATATACTGTATCACTTTAGTAACTCGTTATTCTAAATCATATTTTAAAAGTTCATTTTCATTAAGAAATATTCAACTTTTTAAAACCATATAACCATATGTACTAGGAGTTCAAACTGTAAAAAATTGACTCTTTCCTTTCTAAAGAAAATTCAACATCATGGGCTGACAGGATATGACTCTTATGAATGAACTATAAGCAAGTACTATCACTGGCTACAGAAATGTAGCTCAGGGAGTGTTGGATGAATGAATTTCTTCATATCTGTAACATTGATAATTGCTAATGTTTATGGAAAACTCAAAGACCATTAAAAGCCCATGAGATCTATTATCACACTTGATTATGAAAGTAACTATGTAAAATAATTAGGCAAAATATTAAAACCTGATTACTGATGGGGACAGCAAAACTGAAAGGAACTTAGTGACTTCCTAGGGGTTGAACTACTAACACAAGGAACAGATGCTTTTGAATCCAGGGAGGTGGGAATTGAACCAGGGAGGCAGGAGTCAAGCCCAGGACTCTTGTCACCATAGACTATAGTCTCTTGTGTAGCATGTTATGCTTCTGACACTGTTTCATGTTTACCTTGTTTTTTACTAAGGCAATGAACTGGTTCATGTAAAGAATTTACTATATAATAAGAAATTTGCTGAGTTCTGGGAATACAAAAGTGAATAAAAACCATAAGAAAATTACATTTGGGAGATTAAACATGGAAAGTATTTAAAAACATAACTACATAAAAAAGTATTACATAGTTTTTTCCACCTTTCACTTAGTTCTTTTACAACACCATATTTCCATAAATATTAAATTAAGCATATTCTATTTTCTTATAAACACCATAAACTTCTCTCAGTTCCTACCCTCATTTTGTCTAAATGCTATATATTAATTTCTTTTTAATACACACAGAAATACAATCACATAATATTACATCTGGGAGAAGCATGAAAACAAGTGCAGAAGAAATGTTTAAATATTTTGCTTCAATTAATGAGCAATTAAATGAAGAAAGGAAGATGCAATGAGAAGGTAGGATGTTTTCTGTTAAATTATAGCTGCAAAATCTCTGGTGTGAATACAACTGGCTACATTCTAACTCTGTCCTATTGTATTTAATGACTTTTAATGTCATGACCAAAAAAAGCATGGTTAAATCTAAATCTCTTTACCTATATTATATATTTAAAAATTTTTACTTTTTAATATTTTTTATAATATTATTTTTTAGAGACAGGGGAAGGGAGAGGGGCACAGAGGGAGAGAGACTTCAATGTATGGTTGCATTTCACCTGCCTGGAGACCTGGTTTGCAACCTGGTTATGTGCCCTGGCTAGGAATCGAACCAGTGACCTTTGGGTTCACAGGCCAGTGCCTTATCCATTGTGCCACTAGCCAGGGCTAAATTTTTACTCTTTTTTAAAAATACATATTTTAGTTTTAAATAACAGTTGATATACAATATTATATTAATTTTTAAAATTATAAATATGCTGTTTGAAAAAATTTCAAAAAATCATTGTTATATGATAGTCAGTTTTCACCCTGATTTCCTTTATTGGCATTTGACAAATAATCCATGTTTTTCATTGTATCAATTATTATTTATACATAATTTAATATATTTTATTGTAATTATAGATATGTGTTAGCAGAATTGGCATCATACTGTATGTATGGTAGTATAAAAATGTTTATTTCTTAATTAAAATAAAGCAATTTATTGTATTGGTTTTAAATGATGTGTGGTTAAGAGTATGGGTTCTACATTCAGGTAGATACAGGTTTGATACTTTATGATTGACTACCTACATGTCTTGCATAATTTATTCACCCTATGAGCTTCAGTTTCTTCACCAGTTAACACAATAATAAAAATGGTATCGTAACAACACTGTGAAGAACACGAGGTCATCTGCATAAAGGATCTAGTACACAGGAACTGCACAACCATTCACTATAATAATGTCATCACTTCTACAATAAAATATTCTGAAACATTGATGCACTGGGTTAAACAGTATTCCCTCAAAATTAATGTCTAGCCAAGGCCTGAGAATGTTACTGTAGTTAAAAATTGAGCTAAATTTGCAGATGTAATTAGTTAAGCTAAGGTCACATAAACTTAGGGTGGGCTCTAATCCAATGACTGGTTTCCTTATATGACCGGAGAAATTGGGCACAAAGACACACAGAGGGGAGAAGGATGGTGTGAATGCCATGCAATGCTGGAGGCAAAGAGAGAAGGAGGGATTTTGCAAACCAAGCATAGCCAGAAGCCACTAAGAGCTGGGAAGGCAAGGAAGCGTTCTCCCCAGAGCCTTCAGAGGGGGCATGGCCCTGCCAACACCCTGACTTTTTTAAAAAATTTTATTGTTGTTGTATTATATCCACCCCCTTTTTGCTCTCCTCTGTCCCCCAACAACACCTTGATTTTGAACTTGTAGGCTCCAGCAATAAATTTCTGTTGGTTTAAGCCCCTTCCTTTGTAATGATTTGCTATTACTGCAAATCTAACACAATGGATATACTCTTAGCCATTTTAAAGCTGATTTGTTTGTTCTTATACACAATCTTACAGATTTTTCTGTGACAGATTTCAGAAATATTTGCTGAACCAAGGTTACATAAATTTAAATTTTTGACATCTAGCACCAAATGGCCCTATAAAAAGATTGTAGTAAAATTACACTTTCATATCAGTATATAAGAGTGCCCCTTCTCTATATCCTCACGAACAATGGATCATACCTATTTTTGTATCTGAGAGCTATGAAGAAGTATTTCATCACTCATCATAATTTATCTGTGCCTTAACTTCTCCTACCTATAAAACAAGTAGTAATAGTGTTTCCCATTTAAGTTGTTGTGAGAATAAAACATGTCAGACAGTTAGAACATACCTGACATATAAAAAGTCAGCATGTTTTTTTTCCTTTATTACTGTTATTATAGCTGAAGTCTTCAAAATGAATACCTTTAGCTAAGAAACCAAATTACCTTCTACTCATAATCTTTACAGATGATTGGTGATCATGACCACTTCTCATTCTAGCTGCTTCCAAGTCTATTTCTTATTAAGTAGAGGTTTCCTTGATCTTCATCATGCACTAAAGATACCATTAAAAACAGCTACAAGAGAAATGCCTGTCTCTATAGTTTCTTTCCTCCTCCCTTCCTTCCTTCTTATTTTCTTTCTTCCTTCCATCTTCCCCTCCCTGTTTTTTATATTTTTTCTTTCCTTCCTCCTTTGCCTCTTTTCAAATAATGAACTGAGACTCAGAGAGACAGTGATGTATTTTGTATAAATATACCTCCTGAAAAATATACACTGGACATAGAATTGGAAAAACTGATTAATGGCCAATCTCTGCCATTAGTAAGCACATTTAATTGGGACAAGTAATTCAATTACTGTGGATTTTAGTTTCATAGTTTATTCATTCATGCATTTATTTCACAAATATTTCTTGAAAACCTCCTATGTGCTGATAGGTAAAGACATAATAGTGAACAAGAGAGATGTAGCAATTGCTCCCAAGGAACTTTAATTTTATTGTTCGAAAGATATTGAAATCTAAAATTCAATGATTTCTTTATTGTTGTGATAAATCTAAACTAGGGATGTAGCATGTAGCAGAGATGTTTATATCATGCTACAAACTCTGGAAACACTCGTCTAAGGAAGTGGTACTGAATCTGACGTCTGAAATAGGACTAGAAATAATCCAGACAGAATGGCAGAAAAGGAGGAGCTACAAGTGGAAGGAAGGGGCTATCAGAAGTGTCTCAGGCTGCTGCACAGCTCAGAAATGAGGATCTGAAAGAAGGTGAGTGCAGATGGAAAGCAGAGGGGTAGTTAAGTAAAAGGAGGGTGACTGGTTGTGCAGGGGCTAGGCGGTGTATATGGAACTGCTTACATGGGAAATAAAGTTTGTTCCTCCTGCAGGCCACAGTTGCGTGACTTTATGACTCTGTTGCAATGGATTAATAGTCACCTCATCTAAAATCATACTACAAGTTGCTTATGCTTTTGGACTTTCCCATTGTAATTATGGGTGAGGTTGGTGGGTATCAGTTAAAGCATTAAGGAAACCCTTATAATGATTGAAGAATTAAGTATTTCAAACTTGGACTAGATATTTACCACAATGATGGAAAGGAGCAGATGAGTCATATGTAAGAAACATTAGAGAATAATTAACTTTAGTAATTCAAGAAAATGTCAAGGCCATCTAACTCCTATAAAATGATTAAGGGCAATCACTAGTAGGTTGGCGGTGGCTGCCTGAAGCACTGTTAAGAAAGAATCTGAAGATAACACACAGAAAGGGAAGTGTGTCCTGACTAATTAATTAGCAATGGCTATCATGCCTGTAGGAAGGATGAGTGGTAACAGGGATTCCCAGATATGCTTTGCCTGTCAAACACTTATTTTACAGACTCATAATGAGACCAGAGAGACCAAGTTCATGTCGAGGTTTCAGTTTTCATAGGTCATAGTAAACCTGAGACTGTCTCTTTCCTATTTCCCATCCTCCTTTCAAGTGGTTTACTTTCCTGGACGACACTGACTTGGAGGCTGTCCTGCCTCTCACTCATCCCTGTATACGTTCCTTCTATGAGTATGAATCAGATGACCTTACCACACCTTTAAGTAATGTAAACAGTAATATAACATGCACTATAGGAACTAACTAGAAAATATTTATCTAATAATAACTTTAAATTATAATCTAAACAACAGCTTGATTTAGGTATTACCTCCCATATAAGATGAAGTATTATTATTAAACACTGTTTTATATTAAATTTATTAAAGGGTGCAATTTTCACCAGCTCCATTGGCACTGGAGGGCTTAATGAGAAATGAGGTTTAGTCAGGTTGAAATTGCTCTTTCTTTGAGATGTATAGAGCAAGGGGGGGCTGTGCACAAAGGGACTGGGAGAGCAGAATATAATAATAGTCATTCATCGGGAAGAATGATGAGAGAGGTACTAGAAATAAAGACGTGTATGTATTAGAGACATGTATTGGTGGCAGAATAAAGATTCATTGCAGAATTGGACCTACCTTAGCTTATTCTAAGAATGCCTTTTCAGGCATTCATATTTTTTCCCCATCAGGGGTGAAATTTTGATAATAATGCCTAACTCACAATGTTGTTCTAAGACATAATGAAAGAGCCTTTGGAAATAACTAGCTATAGTAGAGACCACAAAATGGTTTTCTGTCAAATAACTTCACTAGACTTATGGGCTTTATTTCCTGGAAAACAGCTCTGAGCCCCACGCTCACCTTTTTTCTTTTCCTCCTCTATAACCCAGCACTATACAGTGTATCCCACCCTACAGTCACATTTGTCTTGCATCAAGTCCACACACAGCCTCAACTATGAGCAGGTGACATGGGAAGTGGAGATTAAATTGATCAGCATTTTAAGGGAAACCTTGTAGACTGACCACATAGCCCAATTTTCCCAGGACAATTTTATTTTCATCTCTTATCTTAGTATCAGTATTTATTCTTCCACTTTCACTTTCAGCTTGTAGGATCAATTATATGGTCAACTTACCCTCTACACTTTTGGGGTTTCTCTTTCTTTCCCTCTCTTTATGATCTCCCATACTCTTTTCCTATCTGTACATTTTATATTTTAATTATTATTGGATTTTTCACTATTTTATATTTCAGTAAAGAAGTCATATATGTTGGTATAAGACATACAGCTTTTAAAACTTTACATTCTTCTAATATATTTATTTAATCCTATCTGAGTTTAATATTATTCTTTTTCCTTTCATCATCATTTGTTCTCCCTTTACCCCCTTCTGCCTCCATCTACCCCACCCCTTTCCCTCTGAGAAACACCATACTGTTATCCATTATGCATTTCAGTCTCCTGTATTTCACTTTCTTTACTCCTTTAAGTCCTCCCTTTACTTCTCAATTATTTCTTCTTCTCTTTGTTATTCCCATCACACCTTTATCCTAGCAAATAGCTATCCCCATTTCTTGCTCTTCATTCTCTCTTATCATTTTTTCCTTTCCCTTCCTCTCTCCCCATCTCTGTCTGTCTTTCTATCGTCATTCTACTTGTCCTTTCTCCTACTTGTCCTCTTTCTTGTTTCTTATCCCCATCTCTGTCATAGTCCCAGCAGTTCCATATGTATTACATAGGATGGAGTCTGGAAGAAGCACCCCTATGGGTGGACCAGTTGTCTCAGTTTATCTTTAGTCTCTAGATATGGTCCTGAGAAGACAGGTGGGTTCTTAGGAAGGTGAGTCATGACAAGGAAATAATATATTTGTCACAGCTTGCTAGCTACAGAAGAAAGTTTAAAATAGGATTTGAAAAGCAGGGGGTGGCCCAAACCCAGAATAGATGACCTCAGAGCACTGATGATTTAAAATTTTCATTTTATTTGCCAAAGGGTTGGGGTGAGGTTACTCATACTTCACCACAGGCTCACACTCCTTCCGGGATCTAATCATAGAGCAGCCATATCATAAAAATAGAAATAGCTCATGCATCCATTTGTCATCCGTTAGAATGCAGCTAATCAGAGCATCCCTGAGCTATAGCCAAAGAGCAGGGACATTAAAGCAAATGTGTTAGTGCCACACAACAATTGAGTTCAGGGTTAGAACAGAGGGCAGGAGGGGTTCTATGACTAGTGGTAAAACATACAACTCCAAAGGGCTTGCATTTTTCTAAAATGTGAACACATATGACTCTAAAGTCTACCTTCTGGCCTTGGGGTCAGGAAGGCAGGCTACATCTTCTTATCAGTGAGACAAGGATTTGGCTGCTGACTCTGGCCACTTTCCTGAGTTTCAGGGAAAATAAGGGACAACCCAAGGTGACTTTGGTAAAATTGGGTACCTCATATCCAGGATGTCCCCACTTTGTAGGACAACCCACAGTCTTATTTGAATGAGGAAGTGCAAGTAAAAATTATCTAAGGCTCCAAGAACATTAGATTTGAAAAAAAATCTCAAAGACCAAGATGAATACTTTTCAAACTTTAATGTGCAAACACATTACCTATGGATACTGTTAAAAATGCAGATTCTAATTAAGTATGTACAGGTGAGACTCTGCATATCTAATGAAGTTCCAAGAGCTATTGATTGTACTTACTTACAGATCTCATTTTGAACCATAAGAACTCAAAATGCTTCCATTCTCTTATGGATAAGAAGGCGGCTTAAAGAAGAAAGTTGACAGGATCGCCATGGACATTGCTGATAGAGCTGCACTAGACTGAAAGGGGAACCAGTGTCTTTTTGTTTGTTTTTACTTGTATATGCTATTATTCTCATCTCACTAGCATTACCTTGAGAGTCAGATTTGTTTGACTCTCAAGTCCACATACAAATACCAATCTACCACACACTGGCATGTTTGAACCTACCCATGACATGAGATAATTAATCCCTCTACCTCAGAACAATTTTATAAGAATTACATGAGAACATCTGTATAAAATAATTGGTATAGTGCTTATAACATATATATTTTCATAAAATCATCATTTTTCTTACTGTATTCAGGTGAAATTAATGATGAACAGAAGAGCCAAAAAGCACAACAAAAATTACTAGATACTAAAGGGAAGAGAAAGCCATTACTCACAGGAAGTTCGTTCTTTCAAGCATTTAATCACCAACTATAACCTAATTTCCAAATTGAAAGTCTGGTTCTAAGAGCTATAATACATGATTGTGCAAACTGAGCTTTGTGCGTGTCTAACAGCCACCATACATATGCATCACAGTTGCCACAACGTTGTTTGTTCATCACAACTCTCTGGCAGGCAGCAGTGAAGTATATACATACTAGTATCAGAGGCACCTTTTATTTTGACTTGCACGAGCATCCCTTTGGACTAGCATCAGCACTGCCTTCACCAAAACCTGTAGGAGCAATACCCAGGGAGTGATACACCTTTGTAGGCATTTTACCTAGTCTCCCTCTCTCTCTTGTCTCCGTGTCTATTCTCAAAGGCACAGGAAAACTTTCTGAGACTCTCAGTAGCCAAATGCCCATTTTGTTTTCCTCATAAATCAAGGCAAAAATTTAACTATTTCACTCCTACCACTCATCTCACTTTATGCTATTCAATTTTTTTTCTTTTTTAATTCAACCATAGTTGACTATGGGGTCAATCTCACTGAACCAGTAAAACTCACCCACAACTAAGATGTTAGAGATATCCCAAAAACTCACCTCTAGTATGAAGCTATAATCACATTTATAGCTAAAATTATACACAAATTACTCATAAATGATAAACAAAGGTTAATTTTCTCAGAATTTATAAGGAAACAATGGACAATGGTGAAAAGAGGAGGACCTGGTAATACCAAAATTCTGCCCTCAGGCACAGAAATATCTCTGTGTATGATGTCAATACTGTTAAAAATAAGATAACAGACCCCAAGTTGAGTTACTTGTATCACATCACCAAACCAAAACTTAATTATAGCTTTGCCTCTCCCAAGAAATAGACTCTGAATCTGGTCAATCAGGAATCACTGGGCCAGCACACCCTGAGGCACCTGCTGTCTCCTAACAGAAAGGACCTTCGCAATAACCAACCTGCTTCCTGGCCTACTACTACCCCCTTGTTTCTGCTCCCTTCTGTATATAAAAGTTTTTCATTCTGTACCATTCCATGTTGCTCCTCCCCATCTACTAGATGGAATACAGCCCAATTCAAATTGATTCTTACTCCAATAAAAGCTTAACATTTTTTAATTTGCCTCCGTTTATATTTTTACAACTCAATGCAAGCTAATATTTCATTAATTGAGTATACTTCTGCTTCAAACCCCAATGAAGGACTCTAGTAAGTGCCATATTGCATCAGAGTTAACCAACATTTTGTGGTCTTCTATGTAGCTAGTTCTTTCCACATACTCTTTCCTTACATCCCACAACAACATTATGAGTTAGGCATTATTACCATTTTACCACTGATGCAATAGCATCAACAGAGAAGTACACATCTTGTTTAAGACCACCAGCACATATGTTAGGGAGCTAAGACCTCAGACCAAATCCCTAGGGGACTTCCTTCTTTCATTGTTATTTTTTCCAGATTAGGGCACCCTAGAGATTTGAAGAGGCTCATCAGAGCCTGAATGGGTGGGTCACAGATGTTGCAACTTCCTCCCCACAGTCCATGCCACCTGGCACCACCTGGCCCTATGATCCACTGCCAGGTGGAGAGGCCACCTCATTCCATAACCATCAGAGCCTTCCATGAAAGCAGTGAAACAGGCAGCTGCCCTTCCCTGTGTTCTGTTTTCATAGCAATTGCTGCTGAGATAATCAGATGTTTGCTCCAAGTGATAATTTCTTGTTTGTTTGCCCTGGCCATTTGATGCCCAAGCTAGGCTGTGTCTCACAAGATGAGAATTCAGCAGGGTAGCTGGTGACATCTGAGAGTGGGGAGGCAAAATTGGCACCATGAGGTGTATTCACAGCCAGCAATGAGCAGCAGGTAAGGTTCAGATTTTTTTCTAATATTCAAGAGGAGAAGCAAAGTCCCAGATTCCAGGCATTTGCTCTGAAAATTTGAATTCTATTATCAGGACCAGAAAGATTATAGGCTCAGATAACTTGAGGGTAACTCTGGTAGCCCCTTACCCTTTCTTAGTCTGCTCCCCCTCATCTGTATGGATGAGATGGAAGGCTAATTAAAAAAACAAACAAACAAAAAATAAACTATGCTGTGATAATTAAACTATAAAATGTATTCCTCTGTTTAAAAAATAGATATTTATTGAGCATTCTGTTTCAGGCACTGGGCTAGTCACAGAAAAGGCAGTGGAGAATGAGACAAACATAATGACTGCTCACATTAATGTCAGTTCTATGAATATCACAGGTAATGAAGAATGATTATTTTCATTATAAATGACAATACAGAATACTATTAAAATTCTCCTTGTAACTCTCTCTTCTATTGGCTCCCAGAATACCATGATCTCCTCAGTCCTCCCTAAATTACTGACCTCTTGATTATTTCCAAATTCAATAGACCTTTACAATGGCCTAACCAGTCCTATAATATCTGGCCCCCATCAGTTCTCACCTTATCTGTTATTAATGTCCTCTTCAGTGAGTCAACTTTAGTCACACAATAGAACACTGCTAAGCCCACTCCCCTGCCTTGGGTTCAGCCTTCTCTGCCAGAAATGTTCTTTTCCCTAGAAATCTACCTGGCACCATCTTGTCCTTCCTCAGGACTTTGCTCTAATTTCATTTTTTTCAGCGTGTCCTTCCACAACCATACTATTTAAAAATAAAACCCTCTTCCTATAACTCTCACCCAGCCCTTGCATTGTTTTCCCCTAAATCAGTTACCAATACTTAACACATGTAAAATAATAAACAATAATAAGGTAAACTAATAACTATAAATGCAAACTCAATGAGCACAGGGATCTTCACCTGTTTCCATTTGTATCTCCAAATACTAGTATAAGGCCTGGCACATAGTAGGTATTTGATAAATATTTATTAAAAGTAGATATGGATAGATGAATGAATGAGTAAAATATTTAAAAGCAGGAGGACCAAAACTCTGAAATTATTCTCTAATCTATAACTTCTTTTTGGCTGTATAAAAAAGTTATATAGCTTTTGTTTTAATAACCTCAGTCATAATTATGATTATTATTAGGCTGTTGTGGAGTTAGTTGGCTGTTGTGGTATCTACTTTAAGTACATAAATGAAATTAATTTCATGCTAACTGCACTTCTGTTTCCCTAGTCATGGGGTCAATCACTTAGTATGTTAAAATGCATTTTCTTCAATGGAGAAAATACCTTTCCCTCCTAGGTACATTATGCACAACCAAATGTGGATCTCAAACACATTTGACAATACAACTAAAATACATAATGTCCTAACAGGTATTATAAAAGCTAGGAAAAGTTGATTAACATTAGCCTCTATTGTAGATTTTCCCATGTACCTTTTGAAAAAGATGTGTTATGCTTTTGATCAAACTCAGAAAAGCCTGCAACAAAGGTTTTAATCTTGATGTGCATCCATTTCATTCATTCCAAGGACAGTTCTCAAACACATTACCTATATTTAATAAGCTACCCAATGCCCTTGTGAACTAGGCACAAATCTCAACATTATTGCACAAGGAAAATATGATGGTTTGCTGTGGAGACTAAATGGCTAATTTAGGAATAAAGTTGAGGTCCAAATTTGTCATAGAAGCATTATTTTATACCGTCATGCAACTCTGCTTTCATTTTCAAAATGTACAAATCAGTTGATGGAATGATGGGTTACCCTTTATGATACTTATCAACGTCTCACTATTAGGACTTTTAAAACTGGCCTGGGACACCAAACTGCTATGCCTGCCTCCATAAAAAAACAGTGTGACCTGGTATAGGAACATCAGTAATGGAGGAAGGATTAATAAATTTCAGTTCAGTTGTGTATTACAGAAAAATTACAAACATCTGATGAACAACCTATTTCTAACTTTCTCACTATGTACATCTAAAAAAAAAGAAAAACTCAACAGAAATCAAAGTTCAGTTCAATATCAATATTGCTCACCCTGGCTGGTGGCTCAGTGGGTAGGTGCCAGCCTGCAAACCCAAAGGTCACTGGTTCAATTCCCCAGTCAGGGCACATAACCAGGTTGCAAGCCAGGTTGCAAGCCATGTCTCCAGCCAGGTCCTTAGCTGGAGGTAGGTGAGGTGAAAGGCAACCATACACTGATGCTTCTTTCCCTTTCTTCTTCCCTCCCTGCCCTTTTTTCTAAAAATAATGAATAAAATATTTTTTAAAAATAAATAAATATTAATATTGAGTAGGAACATCACTTAGTAAACATGACTCTGGTCTTTAAAAGTTTCTGTTGATATCTACTGGTTCGTCTGTCAGGTAATAATGGGCAAGTCTATTTTTTTAATCCATTAAACTGGACTTGATTTTCACAAAAGGATGGTCAGTTGCAATCATACATATGACCACTCTTTATAGATTAAAGGAACTTGTACCTTTATGAATTAGCCCCATATTTGTGGTAAAATAAGATAGAACACCTTTTGGAATATTTTCTTATTCCAAATTATGTGTTAGAGTAATATTTCAGAAAATTATTCTTCACAAATACCATGTATTTTTAGTGTCCCTATAAACCGCAGTGCTCCACTGATAGGGCTAGCACACTTATGCAGGGCAGGTGCTAACTTTCAAGACAAAAACCAAGAATGAGTGTTAAGAGTGAGAATATGGCCAAGGACAGAATTTCTTGGAGAATATAGTTCTGTTCATTTTTATAAGCATACATGTACAGTTGTCTCTTCATACCTACACTGGTTCCAGGACACCCCACCAGGATACCAAAATCCTCATATGATTAAGTCCCTTATATAAAATGGCACATTAATTGCATGCAGCCTATATGTGCATATAGGCCACTGAGGCATATACGCCTACACATCATTTCATTTCACTTCATTTATGTCAATTCTGTGTAGTGTTCATAATGAAGTAAATTTAAGTTTTGTTCTTTGTAATTTTCTGGGATTTCTCTTTCAAATATCTTCAATTTGCTATTGGTCGAATCCACAGATGAGAAACCCACAGACATAAAGGGCCAACTCTGTGTGTGTGTGTAGTTTTTCACACATACTTACCTACTAATTTCACACAGTAAGATTAGTTCATATGATTTAAGCCTTCATTAACAATATCAAGTGTTACTTATTAAACTACTGGCTTAGGTTTTTAAAAGTTTTAAATCTCTAACATATTAAATTCAAATAATGAAGGCTAATATTAAAGAAAAAACTCCATGGAGAAATATTCCAGTGCAATTTTGAAAACCTAAAGAGCACTTGTAACATATTTAAATAATCATTGAACTAGACCTCATGGGTTAGATATAGCAATCAATTTTCTACTAATTTAAGTGATAATTTACTATAATCATCAGTTTTGGACCTACTGTGATCTCACTTCTTTGGGTAATACTAAAAAGTTTCTTGTTCCCAACTTCTATAGAGTAGAAGGGCAGGGAATTTTGGAGAAGTCCACTTCAAATGACAAGAGAGCAGATGCTTTCATATTCATGGTGGTATCAGTGGCCTGAAGCCTCTTCAGTCATCACCTTTGGACCACTCCCTGCCTGGTCCAATCCACTCAGTTCACAGGAACTCTGATGTTATTCTTCAAATACAAGTTCAGTCCTGCTTCAGGGTCTTTCCTACTCTGAACTCCACTATCAACTAGAGTAGTCCTTCAAGTCTGCTTATCTAACACCTTATTAAGGAAAGGGGCCCAGACAATCACCACCACCAGCTACCTGTTAGCCCTCACCTTTTCCCTCCCTTTGTTTTATCAGGCTCCATAGTACTTATACCCACCTTACATATGACACATGACCATTGTTCTTTGCTTATTGACATCATACCCCACTGTAATGGTAGGTGTCACACAGTCAGAGGAGTACTGTTTTGTATACTGATATACGCATAAAGCCTCCAATGGTGTTCAACAGAATAAAGTGAGGCACGTAGATAAACAAACCAGTAAGATAAATCCAGATGATGAGATATGCTCTGAAGTAAAGAAGAGTAGTATAAACACCCAACCGGGCATTGATTGGACATGGCACTGAGGAAAGTGTTTTGGAGCACTGGAGACAATGAAGCCTAAAATGATGATAAGGAGCCAGCCTTGAAAGAAATGGAGGTAGAACACTCCCATACAGAAGGAGGAGAGTTTTTTGGGAATCTAACTGGGAAGGGAGTAAGCTCAGCTTGGTCAAGATGAAGGCGTAGATAGACACACCCCGCCTCCTTGCACAACCATAGAAAGAATTACAACCAGAACTCAAAAACAAATAATAGCCAGAACTGTCAGAAAATCAAGCAAGAAATTGAACACTTATTTGAAAAATAATAAAAGAAAACTACCCTAATTTGACAAAAGAAATAGATATACAAATCTAGGAAGCTGTATGGAAGTTCAACAGCAAAGCACTTCAAGAAGCCACATTCATCTGGGCAGGTAGGAGGGGCAGAGTTGTGGAGCTGGGGCAGGGGCCATGTGGCTCAACAAGCAGTGGCAGTAATGCAGACAGTTCCACTTTCATAAGTGGTGGGTAAAAATTGGGAGGGATTCCCTGGGAGCGAGCCATCCCTGCCCCAGGCCAGACCACACAGCCTAGGGTTCCAGCACCAGGAAGATAAACCTCTATTACCTCTGGCTGTAAAAACTGGTGGAGGCTGGGGCCACAGAAGAAACTTCTGGATTTTGCCACTTTAAGGGCTCACATAATCTTTGAATGAACACAAGCCCCAGCCAGCACCTGGAAGGGCATCAATCACATCCAGGAAGTGGGAGAGAGTGACTGGAATGGGGCAAGTGCTGGACAAATTGTCAGAATCCAGGCAGTGGCACTGTCCCCTCTCTGAACCCCCCACCACAAACAAAGCTAGAAAATGGTGAAGCAGGTAACCCTGCCCTAGCAATTGCCTGAGGCTCCACTCCACACAATTTGCGGGTGTCTTTGCTATACAGGCCATGCCACAAAGACAGGAAGTTAAAGCACCTCTACCTAATACATAGAAACAAACAAAAGGAGGATGCCAAATTGAGGAGGTAAATAAATATGGCCCAAATGAAAGAACAAAACGAAACCTCAGAAAAAGAACGGAATGAAATGGAGAAAGCCAACCTATCAGATGCAGAGTTCAAAACGCTGGCAATAGGGATGCTCAGAGAATTCAGGGTATGGCAAAAAAATAAAGGAAGAGATAAAGTTTACACAAAGTGAAATAAAGAAAAATATACAGAGAACCAATACTGAAGGTAAGGAAGCTGGGTTCAAATCAACAATTTGTAACAAAAGGAAGAAATAAACATTCAACTGGAACAGAAAGAAAAAATAAGAATGCAAAACAAACCATGAGAAAAGGCTTAGAAACCTCTGGGAGAACTTTAAACATACCATCATCCAAATCATACAAGCACCAGGAGGAGAAGAGGAAGAGTAAGAAATTGAAAACTTATTTGAAAAATAATGAAAGAAAACTTCCCTAATTTGACAAACAAAACAGACATACAAGTCTAGGAAGCACAGACTTCAAAACAAGCTAGACCCAAAGAAGACCATACCAAGACACTTCATAATCCAAATGCCAAATGTTACAGGTAAAAAGAATCTTAAAAGCAAAGAGTTACCTACAAATGAGTTCCTATAAGACTATCAGCTGGTTTCTCAAAAGAAACTTTGCAGGCAAGAAGGGACTGGTGAGAAGTATTCAAAGTGATTTTTAAAAAAAACAAGAACCTACAATCAAGATTAGCCTATCCAGCAAATCTATCATTTAGAATGGAAGAGCAGATAAAGTACTTCCCAGACAAGGTAAAACTAAAGAAGTTCATCATTACCAAGCCATTATTATATGAAATGTTAAAGGGACTTACTTAAGAAAAAGATCAAAATGATAAACATGAAAACTGCAACAAACTTACAGCTATCAACAACTAAATGGAGAAAAACAACACTAAGTAAATAACTAAAACAGAACAGAATCATAGATATGGAGATCATTTGGAGGGTTATCAGTTGGGAGGGGAAAGAGGGGGCATGAGGGTGGGGAGAGTTGTAGGGATTAAGAAGTATAATTGGTAGATGCAAAATAGGGAGATGTTAAGAATCGTACAGGAAATGGAGAAATCAAAGAACTTATATGCATGACCCATAGACATGAACTAAGGGGGGAGGCTACTGGAAAGAAAGGGGTATCAGGAGAGAGGGTTTAATGGGGAAAACTGGGATGACTGTAATAGCATAATCAATAAAGTATACTTAAAAACTGTATTTACTTATGCATATATAATATTTTAATACAGAGTAAGCTTCTTCACACCATAAGACCTGCTTTTTCACAGGCATACCCAGAAGTGTTGCTGACAATCCCACTTGAATAGCAGCACATTTCAATTTTTATTATATTTAAAGATTCTATACATCTTCCTTTATGTGATTGAAAAACTTGAACAAGTCCTCAATGTCCATGATAGTTACTATTCTACAGTTATAGGTTGTTTTTTAAATTTCCATTTTGCATGAAAAAATTAACCAATATGTTCATCTAATTTAGTCTATTATTAGAGTATTTTCAGAACCAATTAAAGAAATACATGAATCAAACTTAGATGATTAAACTAATAATGTTGAGACTCCTTCAGTAAAAAAATAATAATAATACAAAAACAAATAAAACAAAAAATGTTGAAACCCAGTAGAAGAGATAGACCTATTTAAAAATAAAAAAAATATTAGCCCTGGCTGGTGTGGCTCAGTGGGTAAGGCACCGGCCTATGAATCCAAAGGTCCCTGGTTTGATTCCCCAGTCAGAGCACATAAACAGATTACAAAAAAGGTCTCCAGCCAGGTCCTTAACTGGAGGCAGATGAAAGGCAACCATACATTGATGATTTTTCTCCCTTTCTTCCTTCTTCCTTCCTCCCTGACCTTCTCTCTGAAAATGATGAATAAAATCTTTAAAAATAAATAAATATAAAAAACATAAAAATTATAATTCTTTAGAACAAAGCACAGTAGTCCAGATACAGGGTTTTTTTTTTTTTTTAATTTAAAAAAAAATATTTTATTCATTACTTTTAGAGCAAAGGGCAGGGGGGGAGAAAGGAAGAGAAGCATCAATGTATGGTTGGCTTTCATCTGCCTCCAGCTATGGACCTGGCTGGAGACATGTTTTGCAACAGGTTATGTGCCCTGACTGGGGAATCAAACCTGTGACCTTTGGGTTCACAGGCAGGTGTCAATCTATTGAATCACACCAACCAGGGCCAGATACTTTTACTTTTTAAGTTGGAAACAATCCTAGTGAGTGAAAAGCACTGAGATACACAGATGTGTGTGCACATGGGATTGTAATATTTCCCCTTATTTCTTCGGTCACTGTCAATTAACCCAGGTGTATGTAACCACCAGTGAGATAACTCAGCCTATGCTATGGCCTATAATATCAGAGCCACAGTAGACGTCCTTTGTATATGTATGGTACTTTATAGCTTACCCAAATCCATCACATATACCATCTTGCCTAACATGAGAATTGAGTGCTTTTATTCTTATTAGTAACAAATAATTCCCATTAACAACTGCAGAAAAGAAAGAAAGAAAAAGAATTGCTGCAAAAGTGTAAGCCTGTAGCATACTTAGTGCTCACATCTTGGTCTCTGATAGAATTCACCGATTTGAGAGACAGAGAGAGAGGGAGAGAGAGAATTCTTGGAGGAATGGATGGTTCTTCTACTGATGTAAGACAGATACAAGATGAACCTAAAGCACCTGGTTGAGACAAACATTTTTTAAAGTGCTCAGGAAAAGAAAAACAATTGTGAGAATAGTCAAAGAGACAAAAGTGCCCAAAGGTTAAAGCTGGAAAACTTTTAGCAACAAAGTAAGTGATATCGGGTTATAACCCAAAGTATAAAATGAATATTTATGAGTGAATGGTGATACAAATAAATGATTGAATAGGTATATTAATGAAGGACAAAGAAACAAATCATTCATGCAGAATTCCAAAATATTTATGTAGACACTCCTCTAGGTTTCAAGTGTGGGATGCACATAGTAACTTCCTTTGAAAAAGAGTCAAGTATGGAAAGGGGGAATATTGTAGCTTTACAGTTGAGAAACCTGACAAATAATGGCCTTAGTCAGTTGATCAAGGTCATGTTGATATATTATGAAAATGGCACTATTTCTATGGCCTTGCTCCCCAAAACACAATCTCAGTCTCATCATGAGAAAAACATCTGAAAAATCCAAAATGGGATATAAGCTATAAAATGCCTGATCAGTGGCCTTCAAAATTGCCAGGGTGGCTGTCTTAGTTAGGTTGGGCTGCCACAACAAAGTGCCATAAAATGGGTGACTTAAGCCACAGAAATTAGGAGTCTAAAGGGATATGATGTCTAAATATAATGTAGTGCTGGAATCATGGGACAGTAAAAGAAAATTAGAGAATAAAAACTAGGAAAATTGGAATAAAGTATGTACAGTAGTTAATGATAATATATAAACATCCATTCATTAATTATAACAAACGTACCATACTAATGTAAAATGTTAGTAATAGGGGAAACTGGTGGTGGAATGTATGGAAATTTTGTGAACTATCTTTGCAATTTTTTATAAATGTAAAACTGTCTTTAAAATAAAGTTTATTTTAAAAAGTGCAAAATTAGAAGGTCATTTGAAGAGCCTAAACCAGTATATCCTATTTAACTTGAAGATCCTTTTCTCATTACAAACTGTAATCCCTTTTAAATATTCTGTCTAATTTATCTGCTTTGAGATCATTAGGTAGCAGAGGTCTCTACAGGTTAATTAAGTTGTTGTGTGTGTGTGTGTTTTTAAGCATTTGCGTGCTGTGCACTCTTTTTATTCTTTTATTCATTTGGTCATTTCACCCTTTGCCCTCCATTTTACCATTACAAAGTGCTGGTTAAATGGAAAAAGTCCAATGGGCCTTTTCTGTAGCCTTTATTATTAGGCAGACCTGGAATTGTACAATCTTTATCACACTGCAAACATCAGCTAATTAATCTGTGAAGTATCCCAACATGACTATTTCAGTCACTCTTTTTATAGAAAACTAACAGCGAAGTAACTTTTCCAACCCTTCACAGAAAGTGACTTTGATGTTAACTAAGTTCTTAACCCAAAAGCTCTAACACAGACAAAAGAGGGTGTGAAACTTGGAGGAAATCTAAAAATATATATTAGGTCATCCCATTCAAACATTTATAGTTTTTTTCCTCAACATATTTGATAGGTTATTTCAGATTCTCCTGAAATATTTTCAATTCTGAAGAACTCAGTGCCTCATAGGGAGAGGAGTCATTAGAAATGGTAAATGAATATGAAAATAATGTTCACCTCCACTATCATTATTGCTTTTATTAGAAAGCACTTCTTCTTTGTAATGATTTGACATGTGCTTCTCGGTGACTTCAGATCTTAGGCTCAAATTGTACCTATCAGAGCAACACAAAGTAAATCTACTTTGAGTAGCCAGGAGCTATGAAGGTCAGTGGTCTATAAAGAGGACTGTGACACTCTAATTCTACTTCTGGAGCAATCAATAAAGATAATTTACAAAAGTAAGAGAACTTAAACCACTGACTGAAGAATCACATCAGGAAATTTTAATATAAAATAATCAATGCTCAGACATATGCTTCTTACATTACTGAAAATCAGGATATACTTTGTAGTCATGGTTATAACAGCAGTAGAACAAAGATGGGAAGAGTTTAATCAAATATGCATTTCTATAGAATGCCTCAGGAATTAATTATACACTCAAAACAGTTAGCAACAATTTCACTGCCTCTCTTTAGAGCAGAGAAGAAAGTCACCGTAAGTAGATGGAAAGTCACGTTTTTCACTGTAGACTGTCTGTTCTTGTTAAATTTTGCACTCTTACATACCTTCAATATTTTAAACATTAATTAATTCATTTAAAAATAAATTGGAGGGTTATGCATTATAAAATTAATTGGCAAATGTTTTGGAAAGTACATAAAATTATGCAGAAGACAGAAAAACCTCCTGCATTATCACAGGATCCAAATTCTTGGCTGCTGGTCATATTTTCATAATTTCCATCTAATTTGTTTGAACATGTTTTAAGCAACTGCAGTCATGTTATATATTGCTATAATGCAGTGATTTATTGGCTTATCCATTTTGTGGGCATGCATTTTATCCATTTTATTATAAAATTATTATAAATGCTTTAATGGTTAACTGATATTTCAAAAGAATGTGTCACAAATAAATATTTCATTTTTTAAATTGGATTGGCTTCATAGTGTTCTCTCTGTGTTCAGTATTATTTCCTTAGGATGAATTTCCAGGGATGGAGCTCTCAAGTTAAATTGTTTCAGCTTTTTAAGATGGCTAATACACTTGTAAAATTGATGACATCTGTTTATAATAAAGGTCATATGTGTATTTCTTTAGGAGATGCTCAAAGCTGAATACCCTTTAGTGAAGTAATATTTATCGGAATTATTGACCATTTGCCAAGTGCCTGTCATACCATAAACTAAGGAGAGAGAAGATAGAGATAGAGATGATAGAGACTGACATAAAGATAGAAAGAAGGAGAGAGAGAGAATGCAAATTTTCATGTGCTTATGTGCCTGACATTTTCTGAATATGTACAAATAGCTTTGGTCTGACTTCATATAGAATATCTGGATGAAAACCAGAAATTAAAAAAAAAAAAATATATATATATATATATATATATATATATATATATATGTGTGTGTGTATATATATATATATATATGAATGACAATATCTTAAAAAATGAATACTATGTTATTTTTTAAAAACTGTAAATAAACTAACATTTTTTAAAAAGTTGATAGAATTTTTAAACATATTTTGGGGAAATTTTTAAGCATTACATTCCATTTAATGCAACATGGGAAATTTATTGCTCTGAGAATGGTGTACAATGATCTTGTAACTTGCTTAATAGTTATAGCAGGGAAATTTCATATTTTTCTAAAGAAAAATGAACCTTCACTAGTTTTGTATAGGACCTTGAGGATTTTCAGGTAGTTAAAGGAAAAAAATGGGCCTATAATTTTACACACTTGTTATTTACTAACAGTCTAAAATCTTATATCTTCATCTATAAATAAGGAAAGCTAACATTTTCCAAAAGAATTTCTGAGGAAAAGAAGGGATAATTCAATTAAAGCCTACAGCACATTACCCAACATTTAATATAAACTCAAGCACCTTCCAGTCATATCTTCCTTTTTCTCAAATGAAGTCCTATAATATACGAATATGGCTACTTGCTTCCTTTATAATTTCTCCTCTTGTGGAAAAATATAGCTGTGCTCTTTTTCTACTTCTTCTTTGACATGGTTTCTAGGCCCTTCCCTATGACAACTCTGTGGACATATTTTAGCTTACCAACTTGTTCATCATTCCTTTCATTTCTTTATTTGCAACAAAATTTTGAAACTTAAAATGCCCTCAGTATCTCAAAACTGTTACATCATTATTCTAAAACTATTTCTATTTCTCCTTTTCAGTGTTATTAACCTGAAAATAAAATCTATGAGAGTGACTTATGTAGCAGGTAAATACAGTTCTCTCTTTTTATAAAACTCACTCTGCCAACTGTCAGGGTATTGATCTCTTTGTTCTACTTCCTGCCATATTTGTCTATTTCTTTCATAAGAAGCTTTCACCCAGTTCAGCAGCCATCCTCAGATAAGGGTCATTGACGGACCTCCTCACGCAACCATAGAAAGAATTACAACTAGATCTCAAAACTAGTAACACTCAGAACCATCAGAAAGCCAAGTTGTATGGAAGTCTTACAAGCAAGGATTTGAAGAAGATGCATTCATCCACATAGGTAGGAGGGGCAGAGTCACAGAGCAGGGTGGAGAGGAGGCATGGTGTGTGAAGACAGAGGTGGTGGAATGGTTGGGAGGGATATCTTAGGAGGAAGCAATCCCAGCCCCAGACCAGAATGCATAGCCCAGGGTTCCAGCACTGGGAAGACAGATGCCTGTTGTCTCTGGCTGTAAAGACCAGTAGGGGTTGGGGTGGTGGAGGAAACTGCTTGATTTTTGCCATTTAAAGGGCCAGCACTATTTTAAAACGTACATAAATTGATCCAGTCTTGGAGTCTTCAATGGGGAAGCACCAGGAAGTGTTCACAGAAGGGAATGAAGTGACTGGAAATGGGGCAAAAACTAGGCAAACCTCCAGAAGCTAAGAGGCAGTACTGTCCTCTCTCCAAGCTCTCACCACACAGCCATAAAGTGGTGAAGTGGGTTTCCCCACTCTGGCAATTACCTAAGGCTCCACCCCACACAATTTAAAGCTTCCTTTGCTACATAGGCCATTCTACTAAGGGAGTAAAAGAACCTCTACCTAATACACAGAAACAAACACAGGAAGGATACCAAAGTGAGGAGACAAAGAAATATGACCTAAATGAAAGAACAGAACAAAATCCCAGAAAATGAACTAAATGAAACAGAGATAGCCAACCTAGCAGATACAGGGTTCAAAACACTGGTTATCAGGGTATTCAGAGAACTCCTTGAGTATAGACAAAACAAAGGAAGAAATGAAGGTTACACTAAGTGAAATAAAGAATAATCCACAGGAAACCAACAGAGAAGGGAAGGAAGCTGGGATACAAACCAATGATTTGAAACATAAGAAAGATATCAACATTCAAGAAGAAGAGGAGGAGGAGGAGGAGGAATAAAAATAAGAAGAGGAGGAGGAAGAGGAGGAAGAGGAATAAGAAGAGGAGGAGGAGGAAGAGGAGGAGGAGGGGGAGGAAAAGGTGGAGGAAGGAGGAAAGAAACAACAATTGCAAAAACAATGATAGACTTAGGAACTTCTAGGACATCTCCAAATGTGCCAATATCAGAATCACAGGGATGCCGGAGGAGAAGAGGAAGAACAAGAAATTTAGAAGTTACTTGAAACAATAATGAAAGAAAACGTCCCTAATTTGGTAAATGATTCTTTGTGCTTCTCCATCTAGAAAGCACAGAGAGTCCAAAACAAGTTGGATCCAAAGACGATCAAACCAAGATACAACATAATTAAAATGCCAAAGTCTAGGGATAAAGAGAGCATCTTAAAAGCAACAAGAGAAAGCAGAGCATTACCTACAAAGGAGTTCCCATAAGACTATCAACTGATTTCTCAAAAGAAACTTATCAGGCAAGAAGGGGCTTGAAAGAAGTATTCAGAGCAATACAAAGAAAGGACCTATAACCTATTACTATATCCAGCAAATCTATCCTTCAGAATAGAAGGACAGATAAAATGCTTCCCAGACAAGGTAAAGCTAAGAGAATTAATCACCACCAAGCCATTATTACAGGAAATGTTAAAGGGACTTATTTAAGAAAAAAGGAGATCAAAACTATGAGCATTAAAAAAAGCAACAAATTCATAACTATCAACAACTGAATCTTAAAAAAAAAAAAAGAAAAATAGACTAAGCAAGCAGCCAGAAAAAGAACAGCATCATAGAAATAATGGAGATTATTTGGAGGGTTATCAGCTGGGAAGGGGAAGGGAGAGAATGGAGAAATGGTGCAGGAACTTCTAAGCATAATTGGTGAGAACAAAATTGACAGAGGGGGCATGCTGGTGGTAGTGGTAAGAATAGTATCAGAAAGGGAGAAGCCAAAGAACTTATGTGCATCACTCATGGACATGAACTAAAAGGGGGGCTGCTGGAGGGAAAGTGGCACTGGGTGGAGGGAGGCAAAGGGATAAAACTGGGACAACTGTAATAGCAAAATCAATAAAATGTATTTTAAAAAGGAGTCATTGAAACTATCATTTTAACCAGACAACATATTCCTCATCTACATAAAATCCCTTCTGCTATTGAATTGCAGAGCCTCTTAGACCTGTTAAATATCTCCCTGGTTTTGCCAGAATTAACTGCTCTCACACTAACTGAATTGGATCATCTCCTGATCTCTCTCTTCCAAGATAGATAATATCAATAAACATATCTACTCTCCTCACTCCTGTTTATTAGCAAGTAGACAGAACTTGGAGATGATAGTAGGTTCCGATGCTCTGGTAAATCCCACAAATCAGCCTGACACACTAGGATATTACCATATCCCATTGTCGTTTTGGCCATTGGGAGTAGGTAACACTAGCAGATAGTGACTATTATCCAAGTACTTGACTAGATTTTATTGTGCATAAACTTTAAGAATATATATATATATATATATATATATATATATATATATATGAAAAAAAAGACCACACCAAGGGAAGAAATAGAAAACCTAGGAGACTTGTTTAGAGATGGTATCATTTGCTTTTTAAACTTGACCCTTGGTACATGAGCTAATAAAGTCATGATTTGATGTCACATTTATCCAAAATTCTTATTGGAAGAGGGCAATAAAAAATACCTGAGCATATCTCCTCCTTTATAAAAGTCTTCAGAGGCTTAGCCACAAGGAAAGTGGCTCCATTCTATTGTTCTCACTCAAATATCAAGGAAAAACTATCTATTAAAAGGTCAGGAAGGTTCATGAGAAGAGACTTACTTTTGATCAGAAAGATGATTCCATCTAGAAAATACCTGAATATTAATTATTGAATTTCTTAGAAAGTGTAGAGGGAGAACCCTTGACTGATCTCTTTTAATAAGTGTGTGTATGTGTGTGTGTCCTGAACTTCCCATATCATCATCATTAAATAATTAAAATCCTTCCTCAATAAGGTCTTGCCTAAGTTTGGTGTTTTTAAGGTAGAAACAGATTTCCCTATAATATATATCTAGTCACTAATAATAGAGCTAAGGTAGCATCACTAGTGTTTTGCACTATTTACAATGTTTTAATATAGCCCATTTATTGCCCATTTGTTTAACCTGCAACACAAAATAGAAACCAACACTCATAAGTTCCATTGTGCAAATTAAAGACCTGAAACAAATTTAAATGAGTTTTTCAATATTAAGCAAGTTAATCAAGGAGTCAGAATAAAAATGTGTGTTACTTAAGACTCCTAGCAAGATGTTCATTTTATACTACTCCAGTATTTATATGATTTCTTTATTTCCACTTTCTGTCAGCTTAAAAACATATTGAAAATTTTATCTTCACAATCATCTATTAAATTTCCAAAGAAAATATTCATTCAATATGCCTAATGTTTAAATAAGCCATGACTATCGATAATTTGGTTAGAGACCTTCACATAATGGTGAGTTTGTCATCCTTATGTGGGTTTTATCACATAGAGACAAATTTTAATTAACTTGTGACTCCCACCAAATTCTCCTAAATTTGGAAAGCAGGCCAAAATGACAACCTTTAATGCCCTAACATTATACTCCATAGTAAAGTATTGAGTGTTTTTTCTGGAATAAATAACATAGCTACTAATGAACTCACTTCAGACACATCACGGTTTTCTGCCTCTGCCCAAATTCTTCCCTGGTAGCTACAACCTCTTAGCCTCATGCATAAAGTTCTATTTTTTTTTTTTTTTTTGTTCTGTAGCTGGCAAACCTTGAGGGATTCTCATAATTTATTCCTAAACCAATTTATTTTGGATTCTATGGGTTTTAATTTTATTACTTTTCCCTTAGGCAGTTTCTAGCTCTTTAATTTGTTGCTGCTGCTGTTGTTGTTTGTTAAGAGTTCACCGAGCCAGAAGTACCTGAGATGATCTCCAGTGAAGATGTGTCTGGCCAAAAAGGGGTCACTACCTAAACCTGATGCACTTGGGGAGGCCTGTGGGGGGGCCTTACAAACTCAGAGACCTCAAGTAACTACCTAGGACGGTCTTGAATGAAATTTCCTAACTAAAAAATGAATCAGGGTGGAGAGTTATGTTCTAGGTTAGTATCTTCCCTGACAAAGGTTAATCCATCTTTACCTTAACTGAGCCTGTCTATTGTCTTTTTTCCTCTGTGATAATATACCTTTGGAATGTCAGAGTAGTCTCCTTATTCCAGACCCCTCAGGGCACAATCTCCCAGAAGAGATGCAGACCAGAGCCTTTTGTTGCTATGGTTATGATGTTGTCAGCTGTTGACTACCCTACATCCACCCCTGTAAAAGCATGTGTCTGTTCGTTTTACTTTTTATTCAGTCCTCGAGATTTCCCCTGCTGTGTTTTCTCCTACCTCCCTAATCTATCACTGGTGGCTTTCTCGTTACTTCCCTTACATCATCCCCTTCAACTGTAATGTGTAAAATAAGGTGTAAAACTGCCATTCTCTAGAGCATTTTCTCTGTTGAGATTTTGCTTCCTGGCAATTGTCACGAGTTTGGCTCAAATAAACTCATAAACATTCTCACAGGTTTGGACGTTTCTTACGTTGGCATGTCAAACTTAATTATCTAACCACCCTTGTGCCTCAGCGCCGCAACCTCTTTCAATGCCACTGACAACACGGCATTTGACTCAGAACGGAGTCAAGAATAGCTCCTTGTCTTCCAAGCTTCATTGCAAACTCTTCCAGGAACCAATTGTTTATGGCACTGCAGAATTAGTTCCACAAACTATGCCCCAATGTGACATTCATCATATCCATTTTATTGCAGCCCAGTGTGTTCCCCACATTGCCCTTGCTTCTTATTTGTTCATATCCTTTGTCATGTGAACAGTGATTTAGTGAAATAATGCACAACTGGGTTAGAATTCTAGCTCTGTCACTTACAGGATACATGACCTTCAAGATACCATTCAACATTTAGAAAACTCAATTTTCTCATTTGCAAAACAATAAAAGATAATTATACCTGCTCAATGGTGCTATTTTGAATATTACACAAGATAACAGGTGTAAAACAGTTATGTTTCCTGGAACATAAGAGGATGATTTTTCTCTTTATTTTCGTTGGTTGAAGGGGCTCACCGAACCAAATTAGAAGGTTCATTTCTGTATGCTCTATGGCAGTACACCAAAATTGTATGTGTCAATGAAACTGGATTAAGATACACCAATAAATTATTAGGTTTGGAAGGATTCTATGGAAAGATTTAGTGTAACCTCTTACCTACAACTGCATGCAACAAACTTTTCTATGTATGGTAGAGAACACCAAGGCAGGTCTACAGGTCTATAATCACAGTGAATTTATAATTTAGAAGAAAAAATTGGATGCCAGCCAATAATTGTAAGAGGGAGTTCATATTTATGATTATGGAGAGGCTGGGCTTCTTAGAGGATATTACATTTGATCTGAGCCTTGATAGATTAGCAGGATTTTGGAAGATGGTATGGGAAATATCTATGTGCACAAGATATTTAACTAAGACTTCATTCAAGTGGGATTGTTCGGGCTTGGTGCTGTATACTCTCATGAGATAGGGAAACTCTTCAACATTTCCTCTACTTTTTACCATAAACACCATTATAAGATAGATGTAAAGAGCAGAGATATTCCATCCTTAAATACAACAATGAAGGTCTGAAAATGGACACTTTCACAATGCATTCAGATAAGCCTTTTTTCTGAAGGAGATTTTTAACCCAAGAACAGAGTGGCTCCTTCCCCTCCTTCCTACAGAATTGCTTGGGTATAACTATACATGCTATGTTTATGATTCTATCTTCTGCTGGGTTGTGAATTCATTTATTACCTATTGAATGCCTACCGTGTGCCAGGTATTCCTACAGGAACAAATGAGATCCCCGCTGTCATAAAAGGTACCTTCTAATGTGGAAAGACAGACAATAAACATAATGAATAAAAATATATATTATGCCACAAGGTAATACAACCTAGGCAATAAAGAAAAAGGAGTGGAAGGTAAAGGTATTAGAGTATTTCCATGGAAGAGACACTCTGAAATTTTAACTAAGAGCAACAGGACAGGTATCCTTGAGGAGGTGACATTTAAGTAGACTTGAGGAGGTGAGAGAATCATTCGTCCTAATATCAGTGAAAGGAGAATTTCAGGAAAATAGAACAAGTACCAATACACTACAGTACGATGGTCCCTGGTGTGTTGTGAGATAGCTAAACAGCCAGACAATACAGAGAAACACTGAGCAAGGAGACAAGCAGTAGGAAGAAATAAAATGTTACCTTGAGCAATAATGTGGTGATGGTTATGAAAAGACTTAATAAGACCTTACAGGTGATTATATGTCTTAGGCTTTCACAGTGAGTGAAGTGTGGAACCAATGTAGCTTTGTTAACAATACATTGATATATTATGGCTCCCATTTGCAAACAATTATTTTCATATTGTGGTGAAAGTAGATTGATCAGGAGAGGCTAGGAAGGGCAGGTATAGCAGGCTACAGCACTATCCCAGGTGAGAGATGGTGGTGATGCAGACCAGGGTGGTAGGATGGATTTTGGACATATTATAATGAAAGAACTAATAAGATTTGTGATACATTTATTGTACATGGTAGGTAAAGAAAGGCTCAGCCCAAGGACGGAGACAGCATCCATTTAAATGGGAAACCCTATGAGATTAACACATTTGAGGGGAAAGGTTAGTTTTATATTGGATTTGTTGGTTTGAAATGTCAATTCTCCAACTCCATGAAGGTACTGAGTAGGGAGATGGATAAATACATGGTTGAGAAGCCAAGAGGATAGTGTAAAATAATTTTGATGTCTTCAGCACCACAGCAGTATTTTGATGAAATCATCAAGACAGTAGTGCTGATAATAAATAAATACATACATACATACATACATACATAAATAGAGAAGGTCAAGGACTGAGCCCTCAGGTCCTCTAACCATTAAGTGGGATAGAAGAAGAGGAACTAGCAAAAGAAAATACCAACATAGCAGTCCACGAGAAATTACATTTTAGTGGCAGGAGGCAAATCTGCAGAGGGAAAAAGAAGCCTAGTGACAAGAAACAAGAAGCAGGGAAGAGGAAAACTGAGTAAATGCCTATAAGAAAGCAAGTAGACTGAATGCTGACCACTGGCTTCAGTAACATGGAACAGGTCATGGTAGCCTTGACACAGTAGCTTTAATAAAAGAACGGAGACAAGATCTCACTGGAGCAAGCTGAAGAGCAAATAGGACAGGAATCAAATACAATAATTATCCAACACTGTTTCTAAGCATATTGTATCCTAAGGGGATCAAAGAGATAGGGCATAAATTGAGCTTTCTTCATCTTCACAAAATTTTCATAGCAACTAGGACAATGTTGGTAACAAAAATGATTTTGAATGAATGAATCAAGAAAACAGAGACCATGCTAACTAAATTCAACCCACTTAGCCCCAGGAGAAAAAGTATTTGGTTAATGCCTTTCCTCAGCATCCTCCCTCATACAGGTGCCCCATGCGGTAAACCATGTTTAAAAAGAGCTATTTTTATTCTCTGAAAGATCTTTTTTCAACCCTCACTGCGTCTCAAGTACCCTGTACATACAATTGCCTCCCAACTGGTCTCCCCGTGCCTGTTTTCTTACTCCTCTAGTTCAGCTTGCTAAGGTGACCTGACAGATTTTTCCTCAGTCAGGTCCTTCTTCCCTTGCAATGCTTCCTCATTACCTGAAGAATAAACTTTATCTTCCTGGTCTTTATCTAGAGCTCCAGCCAACTGAAATGATGCTTTTCTCTCTGTCCAAAGGATATACTCTACAACTGCTTATCACCACAGTTTAATTCATTCTGTTTCCTGTTCTCTATTCCTTTAAAATTCTACTTATCTTTAAATAATATGCTGCAGTGACCTTCTTTCATAAAGTGACTCCACATTCCACAAAGTTTTCCTAATTCCCAAACCCTCATGTAGGTTTTTTGGAACTTTTCTTGTGACTCTTTTTACTCTATAGTGTGTATTATATTCATCTGTTTTACTTATCTATCCCCTGTTTCTGTTTAAATATAAATAAAACACTGCTATCTCACTAATTTTTTCTAAAATTTTTTCTAAAATTAAGGACAGATTTTCAATTTGGGTTGGTTATAAAGACTGCAATCAAGGAATCCAGATACTTTATCACCAACCTTTCATCTCCTTTCTTTAACCCCCAAAATTAGACAATAATAATAGGAAAAAATTAAAATTATGAATCTTCAGAATCATGATATGCTATAAATATTAATATAATATTAATGTACTATTGGTATTAATATCCTAATAGTTTATTAATGTTACAATATACTGGGTGCTCTTCTAAGATCTTAACTCTCTAACGATATCACCACCTGATATTTGAGCCCTTGTAAAGTCTCTCTCTACAATGAATAGAGTTGACCTTGTAACCAATAAAATATTGCAGATATCATGGTATGTGACAACTGAGGTGAGGTCTTAAGAGACACTTTGCCTTGGTAAAGTCAGCTGCCATATCAAGGGGGTGTGAAAGCAACCCATGGAAAGGACTATGTGGGATAAAAGTGAGGCCTCCTGCCAAAGACCTTGGAAACAGATTCTTCTGTCTTAATCAAGATTTCAGATGACTCATTCCAATCACCATATTGACAGCAACCTCATGAGAAATTTGAGGCAGAACTATCCAGCTAACTCCCTCTAAGCTCTCTCATGCATAGAAACGATGATAGATATTATAGGTTTGCTGTTGTTTTAACCATTATGTTTTAGGAGAATGTGTTATGCAATAGATGACTACTCCTTTAGCTCATTCTATGATGGTGGGTTCATGACATCATCCTTAAACTTCTAAATATTTGAATGGTTGAAACAGAGCCTGACAATGGACTCTTCCACGTTGAGCACTATAATTGTCCTTGTCCTACCTTATCACATATCAGGGAAGATAATTTAGTATACCCAGAGTACGGCCTCTGTTGATGACCATTCATTTATTCTGCATTGGCCTTTAATGCACTTTTTGATATATTACCCAACCCATCCATAAACCCAGCCCCAGGTTATCATATAAGACTGGCATAATGTTAACTCCTTTAAACCAGAGTAAAAGCAAATGCTTCTAATTTATGCTGCCTTTTTATTCCTTACATAATTTTTATTTTAATGCTCTATCTCAACCATATCAATTTCCTTTACATACTAGCAATTTAAATATTCCATTCTTCCTCTTGGTCAACTAAAGGGCAATGCTCATGGCTCCAGCTCTTGATATGAATGGAAGGATACATGATTAAGTTTGTAGAAGAAGCAATTTAATATATTGCAAAGCACTGTGTTTGAAAGTCTAGAGATCTGGGTCCTGGTTTCCACTTTTTACAACCAACCTTCAAAATATTTGACTACTTTTTTTAAAAAGCTATCAAATAAAAGAGTTGGGATAGCTTGTTCTTATCTGCAATACACACAGAGTAATTGGGAGTAAATTGTTCAAGGTCATTCATAATATGGCAGAGTCCAGGGCAAACGGCATATTTATTAACACATAGCTTAGAGTCCACAGTCCCCTACCATAGGAATAATTTAAGGTTTACATCTAAATTTGACTCAAAAGGAAAGAGACAGAACAAAAATGTGTAAGCACTGACTTTACAATAACTTCCTATATCTCCTTTCAACCCAAGTCCAGCTCCATGCAGTCTTTGTATCAGAGGGTGGGAAAAGTAAAACAAAATACTATCAATACAAATATGATAAATAAACTTTTAACCTTAAAGTATTTTCCTATGATGATCTTTCCCACTTTTTTTAAAATGAAATCTCTGGGCATATCAAGTCTGCCCATAATCTCTAAGGGATAGAGACTTAATTGAATAACTGTATCCTAGAACCAATGGGTTAGTAGTTGTATTCTGTTTTTCTTTATCAAAATCAAATAGATTATACATATCTGCTACTAGAAGGGAAATCTATTGTGGAGTGTCTCATTACTAAAATATCTAAATATGGGAGAAATAGGCTGAAGAATTATAGTATTGCTAAATGAAGAGTGGTACAAAGCTGAAATATTGTTGAAAATTCTAGCAATGACTACTTCAGACCTCAGATACTAAAGAAGTGAGCTTAAAGGTGCTCTCCGAATGCCAATGAAGCCTTTCACCACAGCAGGTTTTAAAAGTCCTAGCCATTGGTGTTCAGTTATTTGAACTAGATTCAAGAACCTGGTTGCCTTTCAATTGTCTTACATTACAAAAACCATGAGAGCTGATTGATATTTCAGAGCTATAGGATACTATTCTGTGAAGTGAATGGGTTGGAATAGACGATATGAGGTACTTTCCGGCTCTGACAGAGTATAACTTTTAAATTTGAGTCATAACCAACTAATATTATAATTGAGAATATTAATGAAATTGTTATAGTGAAATCCATTGGTAACTAGGTTGCAAATGAAAATATGTGTAACTATATGCATCTCATACACTGATCTGAGCAAATCTTTAAAATATATATAAAAACTAGTATAGGATCAATGGCAGTTGGATTGAAACATCAGATATAAGTAGGATCAAAATAGAGCTTAGTATGCAGGACAGAATAGGCAGAATTACCTAAGAACAGATATTTATAGTAGGAATCCACAAATCCAATGTCTTATAGCATCACTAGCAAGTAAGCTTTAACTGGTATTATGATTCAGCAACTTCTCGTTACTGTGGGAAAGAATTCTTTGGCCATGTTGACTCAGAAAGGAACAGCAGCCCACTGCATTAGCCATGTCTGTTATGCGGCCAGCTTAAACAGGGACAGGATATGTAACAGGAATCTACCAGACCTGGATAGGAGCTAGAGAGTTTTGGGGGTAAACAGACTCTTTGAGAGTGGCAGAGAACCAGAAAAGTTATTTATTTGATTTGCTTAGTCATAGCAAAATTTAATCTCAGAGCTATTTCTAGAATTCAGGTCCACTAGTGCAAAACTACTGCCCAATTCAGTATGCTTTCCTGCTTTGTACTTTTGTTTCCAAGAAAGGTAAACAAGCAAAAAACAAAAAAACAAAAACAAACAAACAAAAAAAACCCACTAAGGTGTCATTTATATGCTGGATCACTATTGCAAGGTTAAATTTTATCCTAACCTCATATTTTAACTTCAAAATAACCTTATGGATTAAGAGGGTCAAGAAAAACATGGTAAAAGAAGAGGTGCAAACAAATCTGATTTTAGTAAAGGGAAGCACTGCTTAAGCAGAAACCCAGGGAATAAATTACAAAGAAAAGTGATGAATTTTACTATCTTTGAATTTTAATATGCCATTAATCAAAAATAATATAAATAAAGTTAAGGGGAAATCAGGAAGAAAAAAACCTCTAACCTTGATGGGTGAGGTCTATATATTCTTAATAAAAAATATATATAGTTCATTTCAAAAGAGAAAATCTAATAGAAAAATAAGAAAAGTATCCTGAATAAACCAAACCCAACTGGCACAAACAATGAACATATTCTGAGTCTCACAAGTAGCATTTAACAAGATTTATTACCATTTTCCCCTTTCATGTTTGCAAATATTTAGATTGTCACATACAGTATTAGTGAAACTGTGGGAAAATCAGAGTATTTTGCAGTGTTTGTATGTAGTATTAGTATTATTTGTTCTGAGTATTTGCTGCCTCTCTCATGTTTATGGGGCCCCTGGCTACGCTGTTCTCCATGGAGGACTATCCTTCTTACCCTGCCATGCTGGGCCTACCATGGCTTGCGGCAGCCAATGACATGTGGGCAGAAGTGGCCTGAACTTTATCTGAGTAGTGGCATTAAGAGGCATCATGTGATTGTGCCATTGCTCTGTTTCCTCCCTTCAAGATCAGCATGTCCCAGATAGAGCTGCTGCTTCAGCCCGGATGCCAGGATGAAGATGACCCATGGACAAGAGCTGAAACTGATGCACAGCCAGTGGATGCTGTGAGCAAAAAACAGTCATGGCTGTGGAAGCCCCTGAAATGTTGATGCTGGTTTCACTGCAGCACAATCTAGCAAAAGCTAATAAATATAGTGGGAGTAGAAACAGGTCAACATTTATTCAGAAAATTTTGCATATATATGTGTGTGTATATATATGTATTCAGGAGCCTGAAAATTAGTTGATTATTGGCTTACAAAGTCTCTTCCATGACTTTCTGTGCCAAGAGGTTCATTGCTATATAACCCTTGATGCTGAAAATTGGAAGCAAGCCCACTGTCCAAAATTAAGAGAATGATGAAATAAGTTATGATAACTACATACTCTGAAATGTTATAGAGCCATTTAAATGGTATCTACAAGGAATATTTAATAGCATAAGAAAATTGTCTCCATATAATATAGTGACAAAACAGTGTACAAATTTGAAAATGCAGAATGATGTCACATTTGTAATATATACAAATGCATATGAAGAAGGTTGGGAGGAAATATATCAACAGTTTTATGAGTGCTATTACTTGGGTGAGAAAACAGGCTTATTTTACTCTCTTTTTTACATATCTCTGTATTTTTAAAAATCATTAACAGGAAAGATGTTTATTTTTATAATCAGAAAAAAATATAATTAAAAACACCAGACTGACCTCATTTTGCAAATGAGTGAAAGGAATCTCTAAAAGGTTGAGTAGGTCCTAGAGGAGCCAGATTTAAAAACCAGTTCCATCTATGCTATTAACTCTTACACATTTATTGCTTTAACATTATACTATCTTAACTGTTATGTTTCTGCTAGTTTCTTTAACATGCAGATGACACTCTAATACCTTTAAACTACTTACTGCCTTAAAAAATTTATACCAAAACCAGAACAAAAGCATAGGCCTTCTTATTTTATAATTTGGTTTCTAACATACATACACATATTCATCCTTTCATTCAAACTATTTATAAAGAATCTCCCACATCCTAAGGACTATACTGAGCACAGTCGATAGTAAGTAGAAGTAAAATGAACTATCCCCTCACTGAACTTCAGCCAAATAGATACAGTACAGTTTTTCTTTTTCATTATACCACTTACTATTTGCAATTATCTCCTTATTTCAATTTTGAAGCATCAAGCCAATCATCAGAGTGATTTTTGCATTATAAATACCTAGTAAATATTGTATGCTTTTTTTGTTTGATTTTCAATACCCAAATTCACCTGGCAGAATGTTAGCACTTCTCCAGGTGGAATGTAGGACACCATTTACTTAGTATTAGATGGGAAATATACCCTGAGGTTTTTCTATAGAGATTAAGGAAAATTAGTAAATCTAGATTTTTATTACCTTTCCAATTTTTACTTTATAAACATTGCTTAAATGAACATTGTTCTATATCTAATTGTGCATCAGTATAGAATAACAGCTGACAGATAAAAATCTGATTTTTGCATGTCTCTCTTTTAGGGGTACCCTTCCTAATATGTACCCAATAAACTCATCTTCATTCTTGAGAGAATCCCTGGGACACCCTTATCTCAAGGATATTTTCTACCCATTTGCTTTGCTAAGCATGATACCTTAAAGCCTGTATCAGTTTGCTACAGTTGCCATCACAAAATACCACAGGTTGAGGTGAGGGTGGGGAACTGAAACACAGAAATTTATTTTCTCAGAGTTCTGGAGACTGAAAGTTCAAGATCAAGGTATCCCTAACTTTGACTTCTTCCAGAGCCTCTCTTCTTGTTATGTCGATGGTCACCTTCTCTCTGTCTCCATGTGTTTGCCCCTTCAACTCTATGTTATTTGCATCATAATCTCTGCTAATAAGAACACCAGTCCTATTGGATTAGGTCCACCTACATGACTTCATTGTACCTCTTTAAAGGCCCTACCTCCAAATATAGTCACACTCTTGGTACTGGGAATTAGGATTGCAATACATGAACTTTGAAGGTATGCAATTCAGCCCATTGGCTTGCTTGTCTGCCTTTTCTGATGTGTGAACCCATCAAATGGCAAAATCAACTCTCAGTGGCTAGTTTGTCATACATTACAGGTACTCAAAATAATGTTAGATGGGTTCATTAGACTACAAATTTTATAGAGGGTAGAAACCAAAACACTACAGAACAGAAGGAGGACATGAAGAAATGAGAACTCCAGGGAAGGTTCCACACAACATAGACTAACCTTTGTGTAAAGAGTAAATTTGCACCCGCAAGAGATAAATCCTCCCGTCTTCAAAATGGAATAACATATGGAAAATCATGGAGGGTAACATGATTTGACAGATTAATGGAACGCTGAAGAAAATCAAGACTTATAAGGCTGGTGGGTGCTCAGAAACCATGCAATCCATAAGGATGCTTCTATCAATGCACAAGTTTACTGAGCCTTCCTGTGCACATGAAACATGAAAAATGCACCTAACCCAGTTGTAGGGTTGAATTATTTCAGTCACTGACACCATAGTTACCAAACTCCCCTCATTTAAACCATGTTTGGCTACATCTGCATACCAGACCTCCTATAGTTACTTGATACTTCTCTTGAAATTAAATCTCATTTTTCATATACTGCATATAAAATGAAACTTTATATAATTACCACAGTACTTCAAAACCAATATGGTGTCCTAAATAGAAAGTATCTGTATAAATAAATTCCATAGCTATTGCTATTATCCATATAACCTTACATACACACACACACCTAAAACCATGCCACTTAACCACAAGTGCTAAGTGAATCAGGAAAACATTAGAATAAATCTCTTCAAGTGATGCTTAAATTAGGCCATTTTCATTTCGCCATCTTAACAAATATAACATGGCATTATTAGTACCAGGAAGTAATCCTGGTTTTAGATGGAGGGACAGTAGGGTAGAGTTTGGGGAAGAAATTCAGTAGAATAACTTTCCCTGAAATTCCCCAAAGTGCAAAGGCCTTTAGAAAGCACATCCTGCAGCGGCAGCACCCGAAGCCAGCCACTTTACTTAGGGACAGTTTCCTCCTAGTTCATGCTTCAACTTAAAGTAAAAAACAATAGAACTCTATTTTAAGTGATTAAATACAAATTAAACATTTCCCTTCCAATCTGATTTTCTCTGTAAATTTGCTCAGCAAATCCTTTCTCCATAAAGAGCAGAAGACGACATTTCTAACCAGCTCCAATGTGAAAGAGAACTTTATACAAGGTTTGGCTTTCCGGCCTCCTGCATTCCTAGCCCTGGGTAATATTGATTGGCTCTGTGATCTTGAGCCATCCTTTCACTCCCCTCAGTTTGGAAACTATGCTCCAGTTTCCAAACCTGTGAAACAACAGTCTTGGACTGGACCCTTCAATCCCAGAGTGTGATCCATGCAACAAATACATCATCGGTACCAGCAGGGAATCAGAAAGAAATGCAAATTCTCAGGCCTCTCTGCAAACCTACCACACCAGCAAGTCCAGGGTAGGGGGCACCAACCTGCGTTTTAAGGGGATTTCCAGGTGATTCCAATGCTCAAGTTTGAGAGCCACCAGGCAACAAGGTGTCAAATCTCCCCCTGCCCTGCCATTGGTGAATTGCTGTGATCTTGGGAGTGTTGGATGAGAAGGAGCAAAAGAGACCCTGTGCTGGCTTCCCAGGGCCCCTCAGAGGAGAGTCGCCAGCGCTAACTACTGATTACAGATCGCACAGGGAGAAAATCCTGGGAAGGGTTCCTTGGGCCACCTGGAAAAGAGGCAGCGACAATGTGGGAGAACTCTCTCCCAGTGCTTAGAGGGGAAGACGCAGCCCAATAACGTCTTCATCAGGAAAAGCATGGCGTGCATCGCACATTGCATATACAAACAGAAGCGCTGTGTGATTAGGCCCCAGGAACAGGGCTTTCAGAGATATGAAAACTCCCATGAACCATGGTCCTCATTTTTTTTTTCCTTCTAAATTTAAGAAGAGTGGCGTTTTGGGTGAATTGAAAGCTATGGGGAGGTAAATCAGTGAAAGACTAAGGAAAGAAAAAGTGCCATAATAGCCGAGGCCACAAGGCATTTTCTGTCCCACAGATTCCTAAGGGAGAAACGATTTTCCCAGCAAACAAATCCATCACAACCCCAGCGGAGCCTGGGCAGATGCTAAAGCGAAATGGGTGTGAGGGAGCTGGAGGGGTGCAGATGGGGAGGAGGGAGACGCAGAAAAGAATTCTGGCGCCATCTAGTGGCCCAGACGGGCTCGAATCCTAACTCACATCCAAGGATGGCTGGCACTGTGAGGGGCTTATTTAAAAGAAAGCCTTTAATAAGATTTAATTGCCATTCCCCAGGGAATTAAGTAAACCCTGAGCTCCCCACCATGCCTGAGCACAAAGTGACAGCCCTGATGGTAATGGCAGAGATTAGTGGGCAGGAGGCTGCTATTGGATCAAAGAAGCCAGCTGTATTAACACTTCGTTTCAATAGAAAAGCACTCCATGATTTACATGTTGAATAGCTCATTTCACCATCAAATTAACTTTGAGACGCAGGGACTAACCGAAGAATCCTCTCCCATTTTGTACAAGGGAAAACTGAGTCCTGGAGAGAGGTGGCTGCGGGTCACGGAAAGCACAATGGCCGGGTCAAAACGCCAACCCCAGACAGTTCTGTTCTCTAACAGCAGGTGCAGCTCTCTCTGCCGCGCTAAAAGCTCTCTGTCAGGCTCAGAGTATTTGAAGCCCAGAAGTGCCTCCCTTCTCCAAGCCATCACCTGAATGTTCCAGATATTTCATGGCTTTCAAATGTCAGAAGCAAAATCAATACTTCTACCATTTTCCCCCTTAGGATCTCTCCCACTTTTCATTCTGAAGAATACAGGGATGAAAGTTGTTCTTTCCTTTAAGAAGTGTGTAAATTGATTGAGCAGCCAGGGTTCAAGCACAGGGAACAATTAGATTAAAAAAAGAAGGAGAAAGAAAGAAAGAAACAGGATCATATAACACGACCTATTAAATTGGGTGGAAAAGAAACAACAAATGCTTTAGATCCTTCAGGGACAAAGAAAATAAGTTCTCCAATAAATAGAAAACAAAGCTCTCAGCGGAATCACGCTGATGATGATTCCTCCCTGGTCCCCCTGCTTGGTTAAGTCCTGGGGACCACCACAGAAGGACCTCACTTTTTCTTTTGCTTCAATGCATCTCCTTACACAATGTATTTTTTAATAAATTTTATTTGTTTTGCTATTACAGTTGTCCCACATTTCCCCCTTTACCCCCTCACCCAGTACCTCCATTGCTTCCAGAAATGCCCCCCTTAGTTCATGTCCATTTGTCATGCACATAAGTTCTTTGGCTTCTCCATTTCCTTTATTCTTCTTAATATCCCCCCTCACCCCGTCTATTCTGTAACCACCAATGTGTACTTCGTTTTCTTTCTCTCACATACAGACAATTCATCATTTAATTACTGCCTTCTTACTGTCAGCCTCTCAAATCATATTAATACAAAGTTTTCTTTTCATTATTTTAAACTGCTCACTTTAATTTGTTTATTTAAAGAATTCCCTTTTTTAGGTAATATCAATTGCAATATTGCCAAACACATGCACAAATTTACACATGTACATACTTTTACACATGTTTAAAGTACATACTGGATTTTGAAGAGTTAATACAAAAATTAAAATATGCCAATACCTTATATAATTATTATATGTTAAATGATAGTATTTTAGGTATATTTTAGTAAGTTAAACATTTTTTCTTCTTTAATACTTATTTCACTCTGGAATGCTATTTTTGTGAAATATATCACAGAAATGGTGTATTGCAGAACTCACTTTTGTGAAAGCTGTCCTAGAGACAGTGTCAAACCCATAAGTAAAAAATGAAATTTGGTTTCTGAGTCAGACCCCACTCCAATAGTACAACTCAAATTTATTTTAAGCGATTGGAATTACAACTTATTCTTTTTAAAGTTTTCCATCTTAAATAGATTGATATTCATTTATTTATTTATTTATTTTTGGCTGTGCACAGGTCTTACTTCTTTCAACACCCTCTGTTCTTCCTTTCCATGTGTTTTACAAGTTGAAGCCTTCACAAATAATGGCACTTCCAATGCTTTGCTGGTCACCACAGAGTAGAAATTATGGTATCTACTAAATTGAGGTAATAAAAAAATTTAAACCCTAGGATTTAAATAATTTTGTATTCTAGCTATTTTTGGAACCACCACTGAACTATTTAAGAACCTGCTGAGGTAGAAATTAGGTACCTTCACATTTCAATGATAAAGTTTACCACAGCATTAATACTTTTTCTCAAGCATCCCCAGTTTGGGGGCCTTCATAACTAGAGATGTCTATTTTTAGTATCTGTAAAGCAGGTTGGTGATATTTTACCCATTAAAAATCTCCAATGACTTTTCACTGCACCCATAGAAAACAGCAGACACTCTACTGTGGTGTGGGCCCCAGGTGCAGCTGCACTGGCCTCTGGCTGTTTTGTTATACCATTTGCAGCATCATCCACACCTCCTCACACTTAGCCTCCTGCCAGTTCCCACAGTGAGCTCTGCTCCTGCACAGCTGATTTTCCTGTAGCAGGAAAAGCATTTCCTTGAAATGCTGGCATGTCCCTTCAGGTCTGTTACCTACTCAGGGAGACCTTCTTTCACCACATTTCCTGAACTGACCACCCTTCCATTCTCTACTATGTGAGCCTTTTTCCTCCCCCACCCTCCTTTTCCTGGTCACCATATACACATTATGTTATTTATGTGAGGGTTTACTGTCATCCCAGTTAGAATACAGGTTAGGATAGGAAGATGATTTCTGTCATATGTGTGGTACAGAACTAAGTTCAAAGGACACAATAAACATTTTCTCTTACCAGGACTCATATATATATGACTTTTCTTTTTAAGGAAAATATGAAAATAAGTTCAGTAGGGAAGAGTCTTTCTGTAAATGATGCTGGTGGATTCACTGGATATCTACATTTAAAAAATGTGTGGGGAGTATCCAACTCAATTATTTCTAATGGGCTACAGATAAACCCAGCCCCTTTGGTAAACTATTTGGCAATACCTTCTATAACTAAACATACTTATCCTGTGACCTCACAATTTGTTTCATGTTTGTATATACAAAGCCATATGCAGGACTGTTTTCCCAAAAAGAAGTGCAAGAGTGCTGATAGCAGTACTATGCATAATAGCTATTAGCACTAGTACTAGCTCTATAAGTGCTATCAGTATTAGCATTAGTAATAGCTCCAAATTGGAAATAAGTTAAATGCCCATAAACAGTGGAATTAATAAATAATTTTGATATATTCACCGGATGAAATACTATTCAGGAATAGAAAAGAACAAGTTATACTATACCAAACAACTTCAATAAATTCCATGAGCATTAAAACCAAGTAAAATAAGCCATATGGCATACAATACAAAAGAAGGCCCCCAAAAACCTGGAATTTATTTATAAAAAATTGCCACCTTCAAAGTATTCTCCATTTGATGCAATATACCTATCGAAACCTTTTTCCACTGCTCAAAACTTTTTTGAACTCATCAATGTTGATGCCTTTTAGTGCTTCTGCCAGTTTTCTTTTTGTTTGTGTGATGTGTCTTTCACATCAGCAAATGTTTCCCTTTGAGGACTTTTTCATCTAGGGGGAAAAACGTCACTCGGGGCAAGAATAGGGTGACTAGGGAGGGGGGAGCAGAGGACTCAAGCTGTTTTTGGTCAAAGACTGCTGACCACTCAGTGTAGTGTGAGCAGATGCCCACCCCATATAAATCACCCATCATGAAATGGGCAAATGTGTTGAAAGTCTTCAAACAAATTCACTGAAGCCAAATGCAGCCTCTCACAATAACACCAGCTAGCACACTGATAGAGATGGGTCCCTACAACACTCATCTTTTGGGGTAAGACTATATTACAAAGGGCCTGATATCCAGAAAATAATTCCAGGTTTTTTTTTTAAGTCCCCTCCCATATGCAAAGTATTATTCCTTCTACTTACAGTTCAAACGCAGATAAAACTAGTTTCTGGTCACGTGAAATAACAGTTAACTCTGTGGGTAAGGATAGTAACAGGCCTAAGGGTTAGTGTGGAATTTTAGTATGCTGTTATTATTCTGTTTTCTAATCTGGCGGTGGTTACATGGGTGCTTTTGGAAATTCATCAAGATTTGTGCACTTTTCTGTATATATTTATTCTTCAGTAAAAACTTAGAAAGTTAAGCAAGCAAACATTTTTTGATAAAGAAAAAAAAAGAGGGGAAAGAAGGAAGGAAGAAGGCAGGCAGGAAGGGAGTGGGGGTGGAAGAAAAAAAAAGGAAACTATATAATAAAGGGAAAGAAAAATAATAATATTGGTTCACTTTATTTCCTACCAAACTGTTGGAAATCACACCACATCCCTGGAAACCTGACCATTAATTGTGCCCAGTCCTTCATTTAATTCTTACCTTCTCCTCCTGGAAGTCCGTGTCAGAGACTCCTTCTGCCTGCAGCCTACCTTACAAAGTCATGGACACATCAGGCCAAGCCCAGGCATCTAAACTGGCTTCCTTCTAATCTTCTATGGAAAAGCCATGATTGGGAAAGAATGGATGCTGAATGCTAACTTGTCACTAACTGGACTAAGCAGGTGAAATGTTAAAGGTGCATAACCAGTAGGGAGGGCCACTGGAGCCAGGCCGCCAGAGAAATGGTTTCACAAACTGGAAAAAAATGGCCTAGGGAAGACAACTGGGCTGCCTATGTGCTGAGCACAGGATTGAGCTCCTTCCCTGTCTCCCAAGACCTCAGAACAGGAAACCTCCTTGGCTGAGGTCCTAACAACTGACAGCTGTAAAGTGAGGGTTCTACCAATCGCGCTCTAAGTTGTTTCGACTAAATGAGGTTATGGTAGTCTAAATGAGCGGGACCCAAATCCTACTGCTGTCAGAATCACCCGGGGAGCTTGTTCCAACTATGTCCTCTCAACCTTACTTATCCCAGACTTACTGACTCAGGGACTCTGGGGATGTATAATATTTAGCAAGTTTGCTAGGACATTCTCCATTAGCTGAGGGCAGGTGCTATTTTCAATAGACCTCTATGGGAGTCCCAGTTATAGCATATCCTTTCTGCACAAATTTGGGCAATTTATTGAACTTTCTCAGCCCCACCTTTCTTGTTAGGAACATGGAGATGATCATTGGATGTATCACGTGGTGCTGCTCTGAGTTTAAAATAAAATGCTGAGCTCCGCAAGGTGTTTGACAAATACAAAGCACTTCAAAACGTTGTGCAGTGCGTCCAACACTGATGTAAATCCGCAGTAGGAAATCGCTGTTTCAAAAGGCTTCCCCTCCCCCGTCTCCATGAGGGATGTTAGAGAAGGGATTAGTGGCTTACACTGTGCATTGACAAATTTACGCACTGGTGATATGTGCCCCATCCGCACATCACACTTGAGGGTATTTTCCTAATTGGTAGTTTTTATTTATGAGACTGTAAGCTAAATGAGGGAAATGTTGAGAGCCATTGAGCTTACCATTGTATCAGATTTACTTAGCTTTCTGTGTAGCATGTTGCCTGGCACAATAGGCATGGAAAAATAATGTTACATGGATGGATGCATGAGTTAATGACTGAAGCATGAGCAGCTACATAGCCCCACCTTTCAGGTTTACAAGACTGTACAGTTTAAAGCAGAAAGAAAGGAAAGAAGACGTATTTCACCAACATTCCGTTGGGGCAACTTAAAACCCATAGGGTTGCCAGGTCTTGTGAATAAAAATACAGAGTGGCCATGTAATTTAAATTTCAGATAAACAGTAATGGTTTTTACTGTAAATATACCCCAAGCCTTATTTGGGATATGATTATCCTGGAAAACAGTCACTATTTATCAGAAATCCAAATGCAGCTGGGCATTTTCTGTAGTAACTCTACCCCTAGTCTAGCCTAGTGTTGGAAATGAAGAACTAATAAACATAAAAGGATGATAGTTTAAAAAATAATAATAAACAGTGCTGTGTAAAGTTCTGATTGTTATGTGTATCTGTCGTAAGAGTATATGTCCACATGCAAAAGGTTAGAATTTGAACCATTATGTTCAGTTTCTTGACAGCTCTCAAATGCAAAAAGGGTCCCAAGTTCTTAGCTAATCTTTCCTTACACTTGCTTCTAACTAAAACAGAGGCCTATGTTTTTGTTAACAAGTAATTAGCCTTCATAAGAGATGTGCAAACAAATCATTGACTCATGAACTTTCTAATTGTTCTCACCTATTATTTGATCTGAGCTCATCATGCTGCCATTCAAACGCTGGCTGGAGGATTAAACAGATTATCTTAAAGGTTTCTCTTCTAGCCGTATAGTCACACACATTCATGTATAATTGCATATGTTCAAACACATTTTGCAAAACAAATGATGACAAATAAGATGTTTTGATGGGGGTCCTGTGAGACCAGAGACTGTGCCCAGGTCACTCTGTGCTCCCCTGGCCATGGTGAGCCTACATTTAATGCTGCTGTGACATCCCACCATGGGCCTTCTTAATCCTCCTTACCCTGCTCTGTTTTTCTTTCCTCATTATGCTATTTGTGGCCTTCTAACCGAGAATAAAAATGGACTGATTTATAACATGTATAGTTCATTATTCATCTCCCCTTGGAAGAGCAGCTTCTCCTCTACAGAGGACCAGTTCAGGCATGATCCTGTCTGAAATGGAAAGCAGTTGGTGACAGGAGTATCTAAGATCTCGCATTGCCCACCCAGTATTATCTTTACCACCTATGAGTCAAACATAACTAAAATTGACCTGATCCTGCAGTAACACTAAGATAAAGCACTAGCTCCCCATGTCCACTCCCCACTCCTATAAATAATCTGGTGTGAGGCAATGTAAGGAAGGGAGTAAGTATGGATTCCAATGACCCGTGTTTCAACTTTAGCTGCACTAACCGGCTCTGCCACAGCAGCAGGTTCATTTTCTCGTTCATGCAATGAAGGGGTTGTGCCAGGTGAACTCCATGACACCCTCTATATTTGAAGGCACTGTGATTTACAGTTCCTGAAACCTCGTGTCAAGGTTACAGCTGCTAGGAACAGAGGCTGGGATAAAATCAGTGGGTGTCTCTGCACTGGGGCCAGCCACGTGCAGCAGTGACACCCGACGGAGCCAGGGGAAGGATGGACCCGTTACACAATTGTGTAGCGTTTACCAGTTGCAGCGAACAAGCTCTCCATATAGATTGTACTTAGAAGTAGGAGAACACGACACTACCTCCCAACTGTTAAAAGGAGCAAATATTGGTTTGAAGTCATTTGTTATAATTATTTTCATACATAATTTTGTATAGCCAATTACTCCATATTTATGATGTAATAGTGCCTCATTTATGATACTGATGATAACAAATTTTAGGACTTATTGAGAGCAGATATTGGATTAATAATCACTCTTCACACAGTAATGCATTTCAAGATAACAGCAGTACCTTGGAGGTATTGGATGTGATACCACTCGCACAAATGAAGAAACTGAGGCTTGGGGTGATGAACTAATGTAATGTGCCCCTCATCACATGGCTTGTGAAACAGAGCTGGAAATTGATTCAGGCTGGTGTTGCCAAAGTATGTACCCTTAACCCACTCTGAAGGGCTTTCTGTCTGCTCTAGCAGTAATCACTGTGCTTTACAGTTAGCCATGTTCAGTATTTCTCCAACACCCATACCTCCATGTCCTTCAGCATGAGCTGAGATACTATCCTTCACTCCTGCCTACCTTTAGTGCAAGGTGTGGGCAGAATATATCTATTGGGGTAACTTGAGAACTGACGATACTTTTATTTTCTTACCTATATCTTGAGAGTTGTATGTCATATTTTATTTTTATTTCCCTAACTGTGCCAAACAATGATCAAATGACACATAAACATTTAAGGAACATGCATTAAACCATGTAACTGATGAGACTTTAAGTTCTTAAAAAATATTTTAAATTTTTAAAAAGAGGAGAGGAAGTTTGGGGATAATAAAAGTTTAAATATTGGCTCAAGCTATAGATCCATAATAAAAAGATTGAAATAATCCTGGAAACATTGATTTAATGCAAAGTTGAATTTAAGGGTCATTAAGAGAAAGCCCCTTTATAAAAAAAAATGAATTCATGTATGACTCAATCATTCTATAGATAGGAGTTAGATGTTTGGACTGGGAATGTGAATGACAAAAATGTGTCTTCTATCCTGAGAACACATTTTTCATGCTGGTTTCTCTTACCAGGAGCTTATAATATGTTTGTGAGTGTGTGTGGTGGTAGTGGGGTGTGTATACAAAGAACACTGATTTGTAGTGCAGCATAGAAGTGTTATAAAAACTTCAGAGGTCTATGGAACCTAAGAAGGGCATTTAGCTCATACTTTTGACAAGGGGAGATTGAACAGAAGGACCTCTGGCATGTAATAATATCTAAGTTAAGAACTGAGTAGGAATAGGGGTTAGTAAGGGGAAAGAGGATAAGGTCGACACTATCCTTTGTCTACCAAAAAGTAATTCATCCCTTTCTCTTGTTCAGAATTGTTGCACCTAGCAGATACCAAGGTGACTGTACCATGAGGATGATGACATTCTGAAAAAATTCTGTTGCTACCTATTTAGAGGAAGGTACGCACAAAGAACCAGCCTGCCTTGGGTGGAAAGCTGTCTATGCTTCTGAATGCAGTTGTGGAAGGCCAGAGCTGCTGCAGCTGTCTCACAATGTAACCATTAGCAACAAGCCAACACAACCATCCTGCCAACCTTTCAGCCCGTGTGCTACTGAGTCGCTGAATCTGTGTGAGCAGACATGCATTTTTAAACCTGTATTCAGGTGAAAAACAGATCTCTATTTGTTTAAGCCAATGTTGTGATTTCTATTATTTGAGACTTGCAAATATTTCCAGTCGAAAGAAGAGCTGAGGGGTACAAAGTGCTGCAGGAGAAGGGCTTGAAAATAGAAGTACATGAGCATATTTCAGGGTGGTGCAGAGTTTCAGAGGAGTTGGAATAACCACAGGCAGTTGAGAAAGAAAGATAACAGAAGGGAGAGGCCTTAGCTGGCTGAACTTTCATTTTCCTTACTCAGCAAATACTGAAGGAATAACAGTTTTCTGTTGGGTCCTGTTTCAGGCAGAGGGAGCAGAAACAGCAAAGCTCTGAGGAGAGGCAGTCCCAGACACCTGGAAGGAAAAGGAAGGCTAGTATGGCTAGAAGAGTGGAAGCAGAGGCAGACCCCAGGAGGTAAGCTCAGGGAAGTGGGGGCAAGGAGGCCACATGTGTAAGGCCCTGTAAGTCACTGAAAGGCTCAGGCTTTTATTCAAATGGGCTGCAAATATTTTGGGAGGCTTGAACAGAGGGGCAGCATGGAGTGTTACATCTCATAGGATGATGTTTAAGTTCAAACCAGACAAGAGGAACAGGGACAGAAGTATAGTCACCAGCAGGGGAGCTCTTGTAACAACACAGGCAAGTGATAATGGTGGTTTGGCAAATGTGGTGAGCTATGTTTGGGGTTTCCACCTTTCTTGATGATTGAATGCCAGGGTTTAATGCAGGATTGATTGTGACATCTAAGAGAAAGAAAAGAGTCAAGACAAACTCCAAGGGAAATGCCCTGAAGAACTGGAAAGACAGATTTATGAGTTCCAATGATAGGAAAATAGAGCGGAGAATCAAGAGATTGCTTTTGAATTTGTCCATCTTGACATGTAGTTTGGACATATTAAGAGGAGACATCAAACAGATGGGGTGGATAGAGAAGTCTGAAATTTAGGAGAGCCCCAGGCTGGATACAGAGATGTGAGCAATCTTCCAAGCACAGGTAGTATTTTGCTATGGGGCTGGTCAAAATCACTAGGAGAGTGAGAGGAGGGAAGTGGGATCCAAAGACTGACAGCTGGTGCATTCCGTTGATATGAGCTGTAAGAGGTGAAGAGAAATAAACAACAGAGCCTGAGAAGGAGAAACCTGGCAGAAATAAGAGTTCATGTTGAACTAGAAGCCAAGTGAAGAAGTGTTTTAGGGAGGAGAGAGTGACTAGTGAGTTGACCTCCCACCATGGGTTTAGTTGAGGCTGATTTGCAATCCCAAATGCATTGATTCTACTTCCAAACATAGGCAAGATGGAGTAGGGTCACCAGCCCTACTGTGCTTCCATCACAGACTCAATGAATCACAAGAGCATTTTCTATTGATTTGGCAGGATGGAGAAAGGGTCAGGTTTAGAGTCCACAGTCTGGAAGTGAGAAAGAATAATAACATTGTCAGGATTGGTGGATGTTCAGGGCATAATAACCCCCCTCCCTTTTTAAGACAAAATGGTCATTCTATAAAAATGATGAAGACTGCTTTTCTAGTCACTTCATGAGCCAAGATGGTTCAGGAAGCGTATGGGCAGCATAAAACAGCCCTGGTGAGTATCATACAACATGCATGTCAAGCAGTGTGAGGGGAGGGAAAAAACCAGAAAGAGTTAAAAGTCTCAGCTTTGTGCATCATTAACAAACAAGAAGGAAAAGAGAAATACATCTCTTTCTGGCACAGAGAAGTGATGAAGCAAGGAACGCTTATCATACCAGTCTCCATGCTTCACAAAATGAGTAACTTGCAGCAACTGGCCAAAATATGAGTGAAAATATGCAAAACACACAGGTAGAGTTGTGCACACCCAGGCTGAAGTAGGAGTAATGAGAGTGTCCAGGTTGATTTGATGAGAAGGGTATGGTAGGCTGTTATATATAATTATGTGTGTAATATCCTGGATGTTTCCTCTAATGTCAAACACATTTTCTACACTGGCTATCTTGGTTTGTGCCTTCACATGCTACTTTTGGCTTCTAAATGAAATTATCTTTTATAAGCCTTTTTTTTTTTTTTTTTTTTGGTACACAGCCTCCTTGAATTTTGGCACCAAGAACATTCAGAAAAGGACACTCGTAAATGTCCCCTTAAGATAGTCCTTTTTATTCTCATAAAGAGAGAAATAAATTGTGTAAGTATTAAACAACTCAAGATAATTTACTATTCTGAAACATTCCAAGAAACATTCAAGGCATCCAGGAATACTTTACGCTTGACAAAATAATTATTTGTGCTGACGATGTATCATTAAAATAAGGCTCATAACAGTTTCTAGCCCACCACACCTGGTTAGGCCTATTTAAACAGAAGCCATACAGTTATAGTTTTAAAAGGCCAATGGATGACACAACTAAATTGCGGTAAACCTAACTAAGGTAATTTTATTTGTTAAAAAGACACCATCATATACTGTTCCTTGTCATTATTCTCATAATAGACTTATCACCAAAATATGATTAGACTTTTCCAAATTCTGTGCAAGTTGAAGGGATATGGCTCAAGCTGTGAATATTTATTATGTGTGGAAGGAGTATGTTTCAGTTATGTTCTGCATCTCTACTAGGGTTAATATCAAAAAGTGATTTTTACCTTTGCGATCATATAATTTGAACTATTTTACTTAAATGGAAAATACAGTTTAGAGAAATTAAGTGACTTGGCATAAAGTTGCACAGTAAATTCGCAAAATCTATCATGTGAATTCAGTCTAGATGGATATAGTCCAAGAATATGGGGTATGGTTTACCAAGAAGTCAATCTGGTACTATTAAACCTTCTTTGATATAGCCATGGTGATCATATAACCACTGAGGTTTGCAGAAAACTTCAATGACTTTTTACCTGCAAAGACCTCTTGCAACCATTTTCTAACATAATTCCCTGTATGAATTTGGATAGATGTAGTTAATCTGATAACAGATAAGGAAACAGTGGCTCAAGTTTAGAGAGATGTTTTCCATGACTGAACCAGGCTGTGATGGAGCTGAACTGAATCTAGATAAATTGTTCTAAAAGAAGTCAAGGCACCTGAACCCAGTTTCTAATTCTGGTCAGTACTGAGATACAACAGACAGTATTTTCCTCCCATGCCTTATGGTTTGAAGTCTTTCAAATCCCTTCAATTCTTCACTAAGGTTACTAAATTGAAAGAAGCAGCAGATGAGAAAACCCTGGTTTAGGTTTGTCTTTGTTATAAATGTGCATATGATACGTGAGCTTCATCTACATTTTGCAAAAAAGAAAATTTCCCCGAAGTCTTCCTTTTTTTTCCAAAAAGCTACTAAGTAAGATGGTTTATTTCACATGATTGATTACAAGAATCCTGCTCATATATCCAAGAGCTGACACTTTAAATCACATCTTCTTTTCAATTGAAGGGAATGAAATGATTTTCATATCTTGACATGATTGATTATTTGGAAACTGAAGCCAAAAATCCATAAGAGTTCAATCTATAGCTCCTACCAGCAGATAGAATATTATCAAACCTTATTAAAATCATGCATGACTTGCAACTGCAGCTTTATATCTGACAGTAAGCAAATATAATGGCCTTCTGCCTTCATTTTTGCACTTTTGTATTAACGTGTTGGTTGATATATCTATTTATGAAAGGATTATGGGTGACGTAAATTTTACCTTTACAGATAAATGGTAATTCCTTTGTGTTTAATCTTCATAAAAGACTGGGGAAATCTAAAATAGTGGTGGGGCTGAATGTTTATCAGAGGCAGATCTATAGTCTTTAACAGCAAACTGCTGATCCCAATAGAAAACCTCTTCCTGATTTTTCTGAAGGTCTCCTCCTTTCATCCTAACACTGAGAAGTATCTCAGCTGTAGAGAAAAGTCATCCAGGCACACAGGCTAAAATGTATACATTCCAGGGTAAGTCAACTTATCAAAAGTGAAGCTTTCAATTCAATTGGAGTAACACAAGTAACACTGTAGGGTATAGGACATAGAGACCAACCACTATTCTGAAGGTTGGCACATTTATGGGAAAATCAATGCTTAAGTTATCATTTCCCCTGCTTTAATTATAATTTCAATTTTCTTTTCAGATGGTGCAGATCAAATAAAAATAGGTTGTATCTCTTCATTGTAAACACCATTCCGTAAATCTGGGCTCTGTCATTGCTGGACTCCGCCACAGCCATTTAACCCTCCTCCTTCGTATCTAGAATTAATTTTGGTTGTGAGGCTTGTAGTAGCAAATACAAGTTTCCCAATGACATGGTGGCCACATGGATCCATCCATTAAGAGAACACCCAAATTAATTAAGGGAAGCCAAAAATTCAGGCTGATACTCTGCTAAGAATTTAATAAATAACTTAAAATGCCCTTTTAAAGTTACTCCATAAGTTATGAACATCTTGAAGGAAGGTGCTATATCATTTCCTATATTTCTATCCTTCTCATGCCTCCAAAAGATAGATTATACATTTTTATCCTACAAGCATTGTTTTAAGTACTAGAGATATGGTGGTGAACAAGAACTGGAGATATGAAGTATGTATGGCACCTGTGCACAAAGAGTTTCCTATCCAAAGGATGGACCCTAAAATTAAATAAGAAAGTAGAATAAGGAGTGATGAATGCTATAGTAAAGAAAAAGAAAAGTTAGCACAGAAACACAAAGAAAGGCTCCTTTAAAGAATGTTTCATGCATAAAGGGAATATGAAGCTGTGCCCTGCTAGGTAAGGTTAAGAGTTAGGGAGGGGCATTCCAGGAGGTAGGAGGTGCAAGTAGAATGATGGCATGGTGAGTTGGTCCTAGAGGCTCACTGGTTTGGTCACCATGGATCGGAACAGGAGTGGCCCTACAAGTCTTGATGAAAACGTTTCACCTTATCCTGAGGTTAATAGGCAGTCATGAAAGTATTTTGAGCACAAAAATTACATGAACATTTTTTTGTGTTTTAGAATACAGTAGTTATGCAGTAAGTAGCCCTGGAATGAATTAATTAACAAATGAAAACATTACTACTATTTATGGTAAAAATGATGAGCATTTGGAGCACTTTTGATTCTTCATTTTTTTCCACCCAACATCCTCTCTTACCTTCAAAGTACCTTTTGGTGAAAATGATTTAGATATGATAAACACTTCAAGGATAAGAATACTGAAATTTCTAGAAATTTGATGGCTTTAGAAAATGTCACAAATTTAGTGATGAGTCACTATTTGATATAAATCTTTCTGTTCTCAGATCCACAAAATGATAGTGCACCCTAAAATTCCAATAACCTGGTTTTAAAAAATCAAATTAGGGAATACAACCATAAAATCCAAGTGTTGAGGAAAATTTTTAATTTTGTTCACTTATCTGATACACTAAAGAGTAATTTATTGCTCAGAACATTTAAGGAATGACTTTGACATTATAATAAGAATGAATTATTATTTATTAACTGAATATTGAGTGTTTGGTGTACAAGTTTTGCTGTTGCCAATGTTTTCATATTTGGTTTCATTTGGGAGGCAGGGTTGGTAAGATCTAGAACAAATGGTTGACTTTCATGACTGAACTAGCAAAAGTCTCAAACTAAAATAGCCCATGTGCAAACACCCACAGTTCCATACCTGACCATAAGAAAATATGCCCTTGGTAACTTGTGGGAATCTTACAGAAAGGCTTAGATTTCCACAGAACAAAAGTAGGAAGTTAAAGTCAACCAGTACAGAATGAAGTAATAAGGATTTTAACAGAAAAACAAGCAGAAGGTTAGGAACATCTGGGATGACTTTAATTGTGCCAACATCCAAAAATCATAGTGGTGCCAGAAGCAGAAGAGGAAGAACAAGAAAGTGAAAGCCTATTTTAAAATAATAATGATGGAAAACTTCCCAAATTTGATGAAGAAAATAGGTATACTAGTTCAGGAAGCACGGAGCATCTAAAACAAGCTAGGCCCAAAGAGGACCACATCAAGACACATCATAATTAAAATGCCACAGTTTAAAGATAAAGAAAATCTTAAAAGCAGCAAGAGAAAAGAAGAGATGTACCTACAAAGGAGTTCTTTTAAGGCTATCAGCTGATTTCTCAAAAGAAACTTTACAGGCAAGAAGGGACTGATAAGAAATATTCAAAATGATAAAAAGCAAGATTAGTCTATCCAGCCAAACTATGATTTAGAATGGAAGATAAAATACTTCCCAGACAAGGTAAAACTAAAGGAGTTCATCATCACCAAACCATTATTAAATGAAATTTGAAGGGACTTACAAAAAAGATTAGAACTATGAGAATTAAAATGACAACAAACTCACAACTATCAACAACAGAATCTAAAAAAATAAAAATAAAAAACAAACTAAACAACCAGAATAGGACCAGAATCAAAGGTATGGAGATCACTCATTGAGAGGGTTATCAGCTCGGAAGGGTAAGGGGAGAAATGGGAAACAATGCATGAATTAGGAAACATAATTGGTGGGTACAAGGTAGAGAGGGAGAAGTTAAGAATAATACAGAAAAGGGTGAAATCAGAGAACTTATATTCACAGCCCATGGGCATGAGTTAAGGTGAGTAGGGTTGTGGGAGGGAAGGGGGGTCCTGAGTGGAAGGGAGCAAAGGAAAAATAAATTGAAACAACTGTAACTGCATAACCAATAAAATATACTTTTAAAATATTGGAGGTTGAAGTGTATAAAATCTAGAGATTACTGCTGCAATCTTGGCTAGAAATAATCACTCTAAAGATCATATCCTGTTACTGCAATATTTTCCTCTCTTCCCTAGCGAAATTCTCTACAACATGGCTGCAACTATTCCCTCCATGAAGATGACTCATTTGTTTATCTTGTTAACATTATCCCCATTGCTTAGTGCTAGATTCAATCCTGCAAATGCCTGCTAGACATTTCCAGAGGATGCACTCCACTTGTATTAAATAGCACAAAAGTATACTTTTTACTCCATACACACAAACTTTTCTTCATGTTTTTTAGGTCATGACATCATCAGCACCAAATCTCCCAACTAAAAAGTTGAGAGCTACCTTTGTGTATACCCTATCCAAACTACCACCACTCATATCTAAGGAATCTCTAAGATTAGTTAACTCTACATTCTTATGACCTTGTCCCATGCCCCTCCACTATCCCCATTATTGCTGCTCTAATTCAGTGACCCATCTACATAATTAGTGTAAAACCACATAAATATTTTCTTATCCATGATGTCAGACTTCTTCAATAAACAAAGCATTTTCCCCTCTTTCTGGAACGAGACTATATCCACACAAAGATCTGTAAATGAATGTTCACTGTAGCTTTATTTGTAATAATCCCAAACTAGAAACAACCCAATGTCTTCCTTTCAGTGGATGAATGGATAAACAAACTATGATACATCCATAGTTTGAGAAATACTACTCAGCTATGAAAGGAAATATTGATACATGTGGTGACTTAAATCTCAAGGGTATTATGCTGTTTCATTGCTGTCATGGAAGAGTTCTATATTCTGAGTTCAATGGTGGTTATATCAATCTACGCATATGATTAAGTTTTATAGTAACACACACACACACACACAAAACTGCAAAAATGAGTGTATGTAAAAGCCAGTGAGACCTGAATTAGGTGTGTAAATAAGGTGTGTGGTTTATTTAATAGTATTGTCTCAGTCTCCTGGCTTTGATGTTGTACTATAGTTATGTAAAATACTACCATTGAAGGAGGTACAATTACAGGCTTAAAAACTTTGCACTATTTTTGCAAAATTTATTGTTGTTATTTCACAACAAAAAGTTTTTTTAATTGATTATGTTCTTTCTAATTCTTTCTCAGTCTTTTTTTTTTTTTTTTTTTTTTACTTTCCTTTGACTTCAGGATAGAGTCCAAATGGAGGAATCTGAGATTTAAGGTCATATTTTCTCTCTAGTCACCATCTTCATATAATTTTCTTATACTCAAAATGTTTTCCCTGAAGAGGCCATGCATTCCCCTTAATATATGCATTTTCACCTGCATCACCCTTAATATGAAGTGATGTTTTGCATGCATTATTTTATGAAATCTTCACTCTAATATGCCTCACATGTCTATAGCTGATGTCACTAAAAGGGAATTAAATCATAGAGCTAGCAGAACAAGAAAGATTCAAATGAGGCTTTCTGATTCTCCTGAATCATATTTACTTATGTATCCTGATATTTAGGTTACATGCTTGCTTGCAAGACTAATATAGTTCATACCTTATATTTGTTATTTCTTATATTGCTGGATTGCATGAAGTGGGCATCTGGGAAGTAACTATAGAATGTATGTGACATGGACCCCAGGATGTACTATTTTGACACATGCAATTCATCATTTTGCAAATTGAGTTGAAAGGGTTCTGATAAGTGTATATATGTGTTTGAAATAAAGAATGATTGCTTACTAGAAATAATCTAGTAATCTGAAATCAGTGGGCAAGGCCTGTGTATTTTCAGGAGCTTTTCAAGGCCACTGTGAAGTTTTTCCACCCACTGAGATGTGAGTCACACTAGAAATGATGAACTTGGCACTAAAAACATGAAATTTCTTGCTCATTGGTTTCCGTGAAGGGAGCCTCAGTTTTCATAGTCCAGCACAAGAGATGGTAAAAATGAGTCAGCAAGGAGTCCAAGTGTGAAACCTGTAAACAGCCAGGTCTAAGAAGTCCTTATTTGAACTCCATCAAACTTTGGAAGTGAAGTTTGATTCCATCTTTAGGAACCAGGTGAGTCAACAGCATGCCAATCTCAAAAGTTTATCTACCTATTAATTGTTGACAAAATGGCAATGTATAATAAGTATAAACCATTCAAGAACATACACCCACTTATACATGCAAACAGTGCAGTTTCACAGGCTTTATGGGATGTACCTTGAACCCTTACTAGGACCTCCAGTACAAAATCCTTGATACAGAGAAAAAGTCAAAGAACTGTACAACTTGAATCATTATTTTATTTTCTGACCCTCTACTTTTTGATTGAAAGACCAGAGCAAATAATACGTTCTCTGTCTAAACTGATGACTGACTGAGGGAGTGGAGTGTGGGGCTGAGTAAAAGTGGGAAAAGTGAGAAAAGTGGGAACAACTATAATAGCAAAAACAATACAAAAAACAATTTCAGAAACTATAGGTATGCAAAAGCCTCATGTATACTGCAACACTATAGAAAATATTAAATATGAATGTAATTATTTGCTCTATTACACTCAGCAAAGGTAACAGCCTTTGAAAAATAATGAGCATTAAACAAGTTGTGAACCCCAGAAGAAAAAAGGTGGTTTCCAATTTCTCAGTGTTCTCTAAATTCAATTTGGTCCCAAGGTATAGGAAATTTTATGACATGATAGAGAACTATTAGGACTATTTCAAAACATTCGATACTCCTTCTGGGCACATGGCAGGAATATAGGCAGGGCCATATGACTTGCTTTGGACATTGAGAAGTAAGAAAATGATGTGTATCACTCCCAGGTGGAAGCTTTAAGATACAGAATTCAATGTACCCGGTTCCCTCTTCTGTTACACTGGAACCAGAAATGCTTCTAGAGGTAAAGTCTAATGAGATGAAACTCCATCAGTCTGAATGCCTGAGCAACTACCATAAGCATACTCCCCTTAGACCAATTTTGTACACACTGCATGAATGAGAAGTCAGTTTGTTAAGTCTCAGTATTTTGGGGCTGGTTGCTTACACTCCTGACCCCCACTAATTATATCAAACACGATGCCTTGTCTAGCTTTAATCTCCACCCATCATGAGTGGGTGTTTCATAAGCTAAATGAGGTATCTATGAGGTATTTTTCAGCTCTTACATAATTTGAGGTCACCAAGGCATGGGATTTTAACTCATAAACTCGTATTATACATAGGACTCCAAAGATGGCCACCATGCATTCCCTCTCTCCTTTTACAGGCATGTTGTGTATCTAATTTCCCTTCCCTTGAACCCGAGCTGGCCTTAGCTTTACGAATAGAATGTGGTAGAAGTGCTATTCCTGTACTTCCAAGGATAGATGAAAATAGCACCTAAATCTCCTGTCCCTGCCTCTTGGAAGGCTCCCTCCAAAACTGCAGCACTATGCCTCAACTGCCCAAGCTACAGGAAGGAACCACACGCGAGATTTTCATTTGGCAACACCTGCTGATGTCCTAGGCCAAATCAGCATCAATTTTCCAGCCATGTGCACAAGCCACCTTGGATATTTGGCTAAATCAAGCTGGTTAGTCTACAGATGACTGTGGCTCCAGTCAGTATCTGACTGCAGTAACATAAGATACCCACAAGTGAGAACTTCCCAGCTGATACCAAGTCAGCCCTGAGATAACAAGATATGGGAACCTTGAGAGATAATAACTTGTTTTAAGTAACTGGATTTTAGGGTTGTTTGTTATACACTATAGCAATAGGTAGCCCAAGTTCTGCATGATATGCTTAATGTTTACATAAAGTGAAGATCATGCATATCACACAGGATTGTTATAGATATTAAAGTCTGTAATGTACATGTTTTTTATAGTATCTGTAACATAACATGCATCCATCAGGATATTCTTGGTCATGAAAGTTATTTTTAAAAACTCAATATTGGTGGATTAAAAGAATAAGTTGTACTTCTCCCTCATTCTATTTGTCCATTCAGGTTGAATATAGGCACCCTGAGACCCAAGATGGCAGGACAATAATTACTTTAAACTTTGCTGGTGCCTACACAAGGTGAGGAAGGGCGCTCTGGGGGCTCACAACTCTAGCACTTGAATGTGCTGGACAGAACGCAACACACCACATCTGCAGACAATTCATTAGCCTGAATTGCAAGAGGCAGCAAGTGAAATTCTTGCACTTGTTCTAGAAACAGGAAAAAAAGAGAAGCACTTGGCTAACAGCATGATCACAAGCTCTGTTTCTTTTTTCTCTAAAATTACTCTATCCTAACATGCCATAACAAAGACTATGTGTTATGTTATTATCTGTGTTCCCTACTAATTGTAGGCTCCATGCAGGCGGATAGTTCTGTCCAGTATGCTTATCCCTGTCCACAAAACACCCATGGACAGCAGAACTTGTACAGAACACCTACTTATTAAATATATAATGAAAGGATGGGTTATGATCATCATCATTACATATTATTAGTCACCATGTCAAGCTATGTTTTCAAAGATACTTAGTGAGTAATCAGAGAGGTATAGTCTGAAAAATACTATCAGGAGCATGAAAATTAAGCATAAATATCAAAATAGCTTTCATGTGGGAATAAAAGAGAATTCTGAATAATTATTTTAATTCCAAAAGTATGATTAGTACTAATGGATATACATATGTGACTCGACTATGAAGTGCATATATTCTGATATCAGAATTTTGGCTGCCCAAATTACTAGCTATATAATTTGGTTATAAATCAAAGGTATTAAATCCAAACTCCACTCCTTCCACATCTCACTCTTTTCATTTTTTCATGATAACCTATGAGTATAAATTCTCATATATTTGGAATTACTACTCTCCCTCCCATTGTAAAGATTCTGCGTTCTCTTCCAGGCCCTTCTGCTCTCTCTTGTTATAGAAATACAGATCAGCGCATTTTCTCAGTTGTTCCAAACTATTCCAGTAAAAAATGTTAGCAGGATGCTGGAATCTTCTCTGGCAATTAGCACATCCTGCATTCCTCCATCATGACCCACACTTCTTGGCAGTACGTGATAGCTGGATAAAAAGGTCTCACATAGGACCCCGGCCCTGAGAGGCAGGAGCTAAGTGGGAGCAGATTGCTCCACATCAGAAAGAGGAGAGCATCGAACTGGTAAGCCATTCTTTTTAACCAGTTCTATGACATGACATTAAAATAGGAAATGGTCACTGTGCTTTCCTCACACACAGAACCACCTCTGCTTTACTTGAAGTTAATGAGTTGCATAGTGCAAAATGTTTTAAAATATTATACAATAGAACAAAATATAATCTTTGTAAGTTTGAAACAATGATAGGATTTTTAAATTGGGTCATAGGGAGAGAACTGTGTACTGGAGATTAGTTTTGTCACAAAGAACTTTTGTTGCCCTTCAGAAGGTAAACAAAATTGGGGGGAAATGACAAAGAATATCAACCCCACAATTAACCTGATTATGGAACCAAGGATTTTTAGAGGAAGGCAGTAGTAAAAGTAGCTAAAATAGGTGTTTTCCTTTAACTCAAAAGCAAGGTCCTGGTCTCACTAAACTTCTAATGCACTTAATAGCATATATCATTTTTTCCATGTTTGCTTTCATTGGCCAAAAATTTTGTACATATACATGTGTGTGTACATATATATATATGTATATATATATATATATATATATATATACATATATATATATATGCTTTTGTGATACCTTCATTTATATTATCCATATGGTTTCTTTGGTTTCTTTCAAGTGAAACCTATAAAAATAGAAATTTTACAATTCTGATTATCTCCTATACCGGGACAGGTATAACTCCAAGTATGAGTAGATCAGGACATTCACCACAACATAGATTTTTTCAATCTTTTTTGGGGGATAGACTCTCATCTGTGGTTCATTCTATATATAGCTTCATATTTTGCTTGGGTGTTAGCAAAGATGGCCGTTGGCAGTCCAGGCATACCTGGGCCTCAGTACCCATTATCATAAGAGAACTGGTTCTCTGTCAATGATTTCAGGGTTTTGATTGGTCTGGCTTCCGCTATATTTCCATTCCTAAACCAACCATTTTAACCAGCATTTTCCAGTATTCTGATTGGTCAGGCCTGTGTCATAATCTCACCCTTAAACTCTGCAGAGACTTAAGCACACATGAAGTCCATAATGGAAAGTTGGAGCAGGTTTCCTATGCTGGACAAAGCTATTTTCAGTATATTATTTTATGTGATTTTCTTAACAATCCCATGAGAAAATGTAGACAGGATTTCTAGGAGAAGTAGCTTAGAAAACTAGAAAGATACAAGTCTCACAGGACAACAGATATTAATGTATTTGTGATTTTTCTAAACTGTTCAGCTCTGTACCTTCAGTTAAGCTATGTAACTTACAATAACCAGAGTTTCTTATCTCTAAAATAAATAAGATTGTAACAGGTATTAAATGAGATCTATAAAAAAGAGAATGGTATATCATTGTAATAACTCTGTGTAATAAATGACCTCAAATTTCAGTGGCTTACAACAATTTCATTTCCCAATTTTATGGGTTGGTTGTCAGTCTGCTCTGATTAATAGGGCGTGGCTCTTGGTTCCATATATGTTCACATCCGCTCAATATATTCCTTCATTCTGTGACCATGAACTGCCTAAAGTATGTTCTCATGAGAGATGACAGAAGTGGAAAAGGATGAGGCAAACCACATAAACACACTTCATGGTTCTGTTCACATTATATCTGCTGAGATCTCATGGGCAAGTCAAATCCCATGTCCAAGCCCATCACTGGAGTAGGCAATACACTCTCCCTACTCAGGTGACAGGCACTGAAAATTCACTTGGAAAAGCCTGTGTGTGCATGTGTAATTCTACTATAGAGAAAGAATGAAGAATTGGGAACAATAAACCAATCTACTAAAAACCATAGGTGGCAAGAGAAAATACTAGATTTGTCATTACAATTCAGTCTTTGGCAAACCACTGTAGGATTTAGAATAGGAAATTAAGATTAGAGAAAGTGTATGCAATTTGGTAGAATACTCTTCATCACCCGCTCAACTCTCCACTCCCTCCTGTAATCAACAGTCCTTCCACAGTAGCTTGGTTGCTGAAGTTTGACTCTATTGGCACTTCACCTCTGGTACTTGCTGGCCACATTCTTTATTTTCCTGACTACACCTGAACCTGCTACACCTGAACTGGGCTCACCATTTTCTCTTTTGGCTCACATTAAGGGCAGGTGACATCTGACACAGTCATTTCTGCAGCCTAGCACAGTGCCCATCACATAAGAGATAGTCAATAAATAGTCATAGATACAGTGAATGTGGCAAGGACTTCTGTGACCTACCCTAAACTCATCTTAGCATTTTCTTTCCCAACTGTAAACAAATTAATTTGGAGGTGAGGGGATAGCATGAACAGCTTAAATTTTCTTTTTTTAAATATTTTATTTATTATTTTTAGAGAGAGAATTGAGAGAGGCACAGAGGGAAAGAAACATCAATGTATGGTTACCTTGCACCTGCCTCCAGCTGGGGACCTGCCTGCATACCTTGGCTTGCAATCTGGTTATGTGCCCTGACTGGGAATTGAACCAGCGACCTTTGGGTTCACAGGCTGGCATCTTATCCACTCTGCCACCAGCCAGGGCCTCTAGCATTACATTTTCTATCCTATCATATGGTTAAGGGTGGTTAATGACATTTAAGTGGATTAAAAACAGCTTCCAAAATTATTTATAATCCCTTTGCCATCCCCACCCACCCCTTTTTTTCCTTATGTAACACAAACATTTTGGCTAGAGTTCTAGTAGTTATTTTTAGGTTATAAACACATCTAAAGATGGTAGAGTTAAAAGCTAAAAGGTCCCTGGTGACTTGATGAGGCCAGTACAATCAACTGCTGGACTTCTTTTGTGTGAGAGGAAAATGAACCCTTAATTTGTTTAGGCTACTATTTGTAAGGCTGGTGTGTTGGTACTTGAAGCTGAACACAATAATGTCATAGGTCCCTGGTAGATGTTAAATGGATCTGATTTTGAAAGTGGAGACATAGGTGGACTCTGATGGTAAAACAAGCTGAGGCAGAAAAGGAATTAAATTGGGGCAAAAATGGCTTTCTTGGTCATAAATAAACAGGACGCCTTGACAATCAAGATCCCATCAAAAGTTATGATCAGCAATTTATTTTTATTTCTCACTGCTGTGATATACTGTGTGTTCCCCATCAACCTGCAGGGAATCTGATATGGAGCATGAGTAAGAAAAAAATAAAACTTCTTTGTTGTGAAATCCTACTGAGAATTTTAGGAGTGTTTTGTTACTGCAGTGTGACACAGCCTATGAAGACTAATATAGCGATACATTTCTTACAATCTTTGCAGCCAACGCTCTTAATCAGTGATGTATTAACAGAAAATATTTTAAAATTAACTGGATAAATATAATTGCCTGAAGCAAAATTTTAGTAGGGCATAAAGAAACAAACAAATTTATTTTAGTTTATAACAGCAAAAGGTTGTTTACTGAAAGGGTGGCATTTGAGCAAGAAAATGTATGGAATTCTGATGAGTCATAGAGCCCTTGGTCTTCAATAGATCTACAATCTACCTTAGAAAAATTACTTAATTTCTCTGAGCCTCAATGACTTTGTCTTTATAATGGGAATAATACCTACTACTTAATATTTTATGAGGTTTAAATGAGAAAACATTAGCAAAGTGTTCACACACTGCCAATCACAGTGAAGAGAGATACAAAATTGAAGGCTTTGTATGTGTAGAGACAGTGATGGTGGTGGGGTATTTGGACAGTAGAGTGGGAAAGTATGGGGCCTACCTGGCAAATAAGTATACCCATTTGAGCCACGGCTTCCAGCATCAAAGTTAGTAATTCCCTTTTTATGCAGCATTTTATAGTTCAAAAACACCTCAGTATTTATTATGTCATGTATACTCCAGATCAACTCTCTAAGAGAGTTCTCTATGTCTGTTAGCGTTGGATGGGTATATACCGAAGTTCAGAAACATATAATCACCAACACATATTAATGGCAATGTTGGAACTGAAGCTCCTGCTTTTTTATAAACACTCAGTGGATTTTTTAGGGTTCTTTAGGGTTAGAAGTGCCTACTATGTGGAGGCCAGGATGAAGCACAGACCCTTCTTTCCTTCTTTGCAAGGATCTCTCGCTGTTTCGTTTGCCAAGGTTTATTTATGCAACATGGCCCATCTCAACTGTGCTCATGATGAAGTTCTACCTCAGTCAATATGATCTCACATTTCAGAAAGCCTATTAATTAAATGGACTGAAAGAAGAAATAAATGGCTGTGGTCCTCTTCTCTTTGCAATTCCTTATCTCTGGAATATTTTTTTTTTAAGATTTTTATTATTTTTAGAAAGAAGGGCCAGGAAGGAGGAAGAAAGGGAGAGAAACAGCAGTGTATGGTTGCCTTACACCTGCCTCCAGCTACAGACCTGGCTGGAGATTTGGCTTACAGCCTGGTTATGTGTCCTGACTGGGAATCGAACCAGCGACCTTTGGGTTTGCAGTGGTGCCTATCCACTGAGCCACCTGTTAGGGCCTGTAATTCTTATATGTATTTTCAAATCAATGTATGACTGAGGACAAAGGCACCTATTTAAGCAGATTGTTTAGAAACCAACCATGAGAAAGTGGCAACTTAACAGGAATCCTAACTGCATTGTTTTACCCTCGTGACTTATTTCTGAAATGCCAACACAGGTAATTACACTGACTTCATACATGTCTATTATGTTAACAGTTCATGTGCTGGCTTGAAAGTGGCTACACTTGTTGACTGCTCTTAGGCACAAGACACAGTGCATACCAATGTGAGCTGGAAGGATGGGCAATCTCTTAGATTCTCTTAATCACACAATTTAACATCTACCCTCCATGTTATTGCAGCTTCACACCTGTGATTACTCACATATCCTCATGAGGTCAAGGCCTTGGGTAAGGCAGAACCAAGTAAACATGATTTCTGGACCTGGCTGAAGACCTGGTTTGCAACCTGGTTATGTGCCCTGACTGGGAATTCAATCAGCGACCTTTGGGTTCACAGGCCGGCACCTATCCACTGAGCCACACCAGCCAGGACTTACGGAGGATTTCTGTAATGAGGAAAGTGTCCAAGGGGACAGCCAAGGCATCCATGAGGCACTAAATCTGGACTTTCATGGTTTTGTAAAACTTTAGAAATAGAAGTTCCTTCATTTATATTTCTCTGCTTCTAAATCACCATTTGCTTATTCAAAATGAGTAACATTACAACCTTCAGAAGATGCCTCTCTTTTCTCTGAGAATTCCTCCCCTACCTCACAGGGCTTATTACCTGGTTCAAAGAAAGCATAAAAGTCTTGCCAATGGCCTATCCATTTATCTCTTTTCACAACTTTAATTAAGATATGGGTCATGGAGCCTGGGGAATTTAGTCATATTTGGAGTAAAACACTAACCTAAGAGACTATAAACAACTGTTTCCATATTTGAACGGCAATATTCCTCTGACCTTTTCTTGAATTATGGGAGAGACACAAGTATCCCCCCAAAGTCTTTCTTTTATATACTTCAAAGGGTCTGGTAAAGTGCTATCTTTTTCCAACCACATTGCCTTTAAGATGCTATTGACTTCAATAATTCAGGGTAAATCCTCTGTCATTTCTTCGTAGCCTTCCCTTCTCCCAAATGCCTATGAAACCAGGTGCAAGTCCTGGTTTTTCTACCTTGCAAATCTGTGCTCCACTTTATCCATCCCCACAGACCCGGTCTTTATCTGAGCTTCTATCTCCCTTCCCCAGTGCCCCCATCTTCAGTCTTGCAGGCAGGAAGACTCAAGCACCCATGAATCCAACCATTTGCTACCTTCTTCCCCAGTGAGATGTGAACTTAAAGATGTTTTACAGCCCTCACATTTAGTGAGGTCAGACGTAGGATATGAATCCAGATCTCTTTGATCCATGCCCTTTACATTGTACCAGGTCTGTAGCTTAAAAATTCCTTTGGCAACAAACATGCCTCCTTTTACTAACATCAATCCTTCATTAGTTGGCTCTAACTGATCTTCCCAACTTTTACCTTCCATTGGCTTTGCCTTTCTGCTTAATATATGTACCACCTAACCATTTTCTCATGTCATTTTCTTCTTTCACATTTCAAGTTAGCAAAGTTCCATCCATCACAGTCCAGCTTGTATGTTTATGACCAGTGTGAAAATGTCCCATTAAACTCAAACTATCCCCATATTCAGAGGAAGCATTTTCATGGCTACTCTAAAGTCACCTACTACAAGGGGAAATGTTATAGAAGCAAAGTTATAGAAGAAGGATACAGAAATCGTAAATGGTCATTAACTTTCGGGAAGAAGAAGCAAAGTTTCTGAAGCTTAATCTTCCATTATGCTGCTGGCAGGTGTTCTTGAGCTTTTCTTGCATTGACAACAGTTTTTGTTTTCTTTACTATATCTCAGTAACTAAAATTCCATTGTGCAGCAAAACTCAACAATTATTTTATTCTTTACACTATATTGGTTTCTTTTCTCTTTTTTTTGGCCAATACCCTACCCTACGTATGATGTACGTATATCATTCTCCATTTGGATTTTAAGTAACTTTGAGTAATGTTAGTGATAAAGATGGCATACACTGAAGCAGTTTACTCCAAATTTGAGCCCTGCTATTTATCAGAATTTCTTACAATTGTGTACTTCCACATCAGCTGTTATTTCACATTAGGGGTTATATATGCTTTCCAACAGAAGAGGAAATGATGCAGAAAAGGATGAGGGAGGTAGAATAAAGAAGAAAAATACAATGAGAACTGGGAAAACAAAAGAAAATAGGAAAAAAGAGAAGGGGAGTGGGAAGAGAAGGGGGAAAGACTTGGGAGTATGAAGCAAAAACATTGCAGAAGAAGAGGAACTACATTTAATGAATTTTTACTATACACCAGGCACTATATGGCATGTCTTGTATGTTTGGCCCTTCAATTCCTACAGTGGCAGTGGTATTTTTACCCCCATTTTGTATATGAGGAAATGAAGTTTCCATATGGTCATAGTCTATGTTCTAAAACTACGGCTGAGCTTGGGCCTACCTGGTTCTGTGTTCTTAGTCATTCTGATGCATCACCTCTCTTAAGTCCCAGTACTGTTTTTACTTCACACCAAATATATTCTCTTTATCTTCCCTGTGCAACACTACAGGTATTTGTAGGAAGTGACATATTTCTCCTGAGTTGTTTTTTCTCTGTTTTTAATATCTCCCCTTTTTCAATAGATTCTCAAACCATGTTTGACTTCTATTGAACATTTAGGTCACTGTCTTCAATCAATATCTCTCTTCCTACAGTTTTCATTATAAGCATTGAGATTCCAAACATGTTGCACTTCTTCTATGGGCACTACCCAACAATTTTTCTTGTCTCAGAAAAGAAAAATTAGATTTAACTATTTTTAATCTTTTCACTTGGCTAAAGACAGAATAAAGCAACAGACAAGACCATGTCCCCAGAAATCCTATTTAGAGAGGCAACCGAACTCTGGTGCCAGTGAAATCTGGGTTCTAACCTTAGCTATACCACTTACTACATGTATGATCTTAGTTAGATTATTTGAAATATCTAATATTTACATTGTCTTTCTAAATAATTAGGTATTATTATCAATAAGTAGGTTGATGAGAAGATTAACCAGGATTGCACATGTCAAACAAAAGGTACATCATATGCTATAAATAAATAGTATTCATCATTATTCTTCTTAGTCCAATGCCCTCACATCAAACTACAGGGTGGGACAAAAGTAGATTTACAGGTGTGAGTACATGAAACACAGATTTTATCCTTATATTATAATTTATTAATTATTGTATTATTTGTCATATGAACAACTATAAACCTACTTTTGCCCCACCCTGTATGTTCAGTAGGGAACCACAATCTTCTGTCTTTATTCTAGGCCATAAAATGACTGAAGGTTATGTTTTCACAGATTATATAATGCATGGGCCAGAAAAAGGATTGGATGTGGGGACAGATCACATAGGTAGCTCAATGCAGAACAAGAAGCAGAAGCCATGATTTTGAGAACTAACACAAGTATGTACTTACACTTGAATCATAGTGATTCCAAAGATTCAAATTTGGATGATAGGATGGTGTAGACTAATGCATAACACCCACCAGATATTTTATCTAGTTCCAATATTTTCTTAAGTCAAAAGAATAATAAAAAGAGGTAACAAAAAGTAAATATATTTGTTAATAGGGGCATTGAAAACACCTCTCACTAAATCAAGTAAGATCACCTCACTATCAAGTTTAGATGATTCCTGCCCCTGGTGACAGAATAAGATCACTTCAGTTCCAGACTTGGCTCTACTATGTGTGACAAAGTTATTTCAGAAAATTATTTCACATTTACATTACTTTATTGTGTGGACAATGAGTAAATCAAAGTACTATTAAGGCCAATAACTGACATAATGCATTTTTAATATTAAAGTTTTGGTTTCAGTTGTATTTTGTTTTTCACATGAGGATGGAAACAAATGTATACTCAATTAAGTTTCCAAATCTAAAGTGTAAGGCTAAATAAAATTTTACTTATCTATACACTTTTTGCCATTGCAAATGAAATGGATCATATTCCATACTTCAAAAAATTATGACCATATTCAGCCAATATTATTTATTTGAAACATACATGTCTAACAAAAACTACCATTTATTACCTGTTTATTACATATCAGCTATTGACAGGCAATGTTATGCCATAAGGCATCCTATTTAATCTTTGCTATATTGCTGTGATATGTATATGTATTATTACACATATTTTATAGATATGGATATGGTGCTAGAAGGGGTCAATCGGCATGCCTAAAATCACACACTTGAGTTGCAAACATAGACCTAATTACTACTAAAGGAAAACCTGTGTGGATTCATTACCATATTTGCAGCATATTCATTAAGTCACCGCATGAATGTAAGTGAATAGGGCAGAAACAATAATTTAGTCCTCCCTAATACCCTAAAACCTATTTTTTCTTTTAGTCAAAGAGGAAAAAAAAGTAGGTATTACAGCACTTAAACTTGAGTTTGCAAGTTCTATTCATATTCAAGACATTGTATTAGAAAGGGCTGCTTAAGCTTTCACTGGGGCAAAGAGAACAAATAGTGGGGTTAAAAACTCCTATTTTTCTCTGGGAAAAGCCAATTAAGATTAAACCTCAGAGACTGTCCCTCCCTAGGATCACTGATCATGTCCAAAAAATAGGCCTTAACTGTGGACCACCTGCAGCCTCCATGTCAATAAATCAGCTTTTGGGGTTAGCAGAGTTTGGGTTACTACAGGGTTATCCAGGGAGTTAATCAATGGTGCCAGCCTCCTTGTCTTTACACAGTGGCTCTGGTGTGTTCATAATTGCTACATCCGAGTTCCAGAGAACTGTGCAGTATGGACATGCTGGGATTTATCTGGCAAGAGGAAACACTCTGGCTGAATCCAAAATGAGCTGTGTTTGCAGAGCTCATCTGCCTGGTTCTGGTGAAGACCCAGGGGAGATGGAAGAAATACAATTAAGAAGGAAGCCAGAGCCCAAGAAATGATACCTCCTGGCTTGGAAGGGGCGATGGTTTATCCAGGAAGACAGAGGAAGCCTTGGAAAAACAGGATAATGTTAATATAACTTCCAACTTTAAGAAATTTTAAGTTTGCAAAAAAATTCACATTGACCACCTCAATCCTCCGAGGGACTCCGAGAGGCACTGTCATCAACCCTCTTCTCTGGGTGAGCATAGCATGGATTATACATATTACAGGAGCTACATACCTAATGAGAGGCACAATTTGAGCTCCTTGGTTCCCAAGTTAGCTCATTCCCAGTTATGTTAAATTGTTTTTGGAGAACCGAAGGGTAGCTTGGGAATTGGGGAAAAGCAAAAAGATGGAGTGAGGGGCATGATGTCATATAATCCACCACAAGTCAGAAATGTCTTCATTAAAGACATGGGACAGAAGGGAAGACAAAAGCACTGTATTTCAAAACAGCACAAATTAGAGTGGGAAATTAAATGGCATATTGCAGGAAGAAGCAACAGACTGGATCCCGGATGTCCCTGCTTCTGTGACAAACTTCACTACTTAATTAATATCTATGTGATTATGGGTAAGTCACTCAGTGTCCTGAACATCTGTTTCCTCCTGTGTAAACTGGAAAGGAAGAAAAGAAAAAGGAAGTAAAGGAAAGCAGAAAAAGAGGGGTGGAGCAGACAGAAAACAAGCAAGGGCGATAATCTAATGATCAGGAATAGAGTATAAAAGTGTTACAGTAGTTATAAGGTGAATTATCAATAGTATAGGACTGTGTCCATGGACAGGATACAATGTTTGGAACTTACTTATTTTGTCATGTAAACGCTCACCTATTCATATATTTCTTCATTAAGTAACTGATTTATTAGTTCAACAATCAATTACTGAGAATCAATTTGCTATCTTGACACTTGAGACCGAAGACAAAAAGATGAATAAAACACAGTTGTATACTGAAGGAACTCAATGTGGAAGGTGAACAGGTAAACATAAATTCAATAGTATATAGGATAAGTAACTGGAGATTATGAAAGCACAGAGAGATCCTCACTTAATTTTGTGTCTGGTGAAAGGGCAGCTGAATGTTTGGAAAGCAGCAGCATTGGCTACAGAAGGTCTCTCCTGGAATAGGTGACAGGCCGGGATGAACACTGAGGAAGAGCCATAATTGACCAGATAAGGGGATTAGGGGAGAGAGCTAAGAAATGCCTAGGATTTTTTAGCCTGAGAGTGTAGAGGAGTGAATACAGGATGAAAGGGGAGGCGGGGGAAAGTGATGAGTTTAAGAAAAGGAAGGACCTTTGGTCCTGCTGGAATTTAGAGAAGGGGGTGGGGGGGCAGGGACAGAGATGAGGATGAAGCTGAACAGATTAGCAGAGGCAAGACTGTGAGCTGCCATAACACATGTGGACTTATCCATAGGCCCAAGGGCAGGGGGTCTATGAATGATCTTAACCTGGGCGGTGAAGCGATCAGTTCTGTCTTTAAAAGACCATTCTGGCCTCACTAGAAGAAGCTGAGATGGTACATCTGGATGCAGGGAATCTACACTGGAAGGCTTTTTTGGTGATCTAAATAAAGGTAAAGTAGACCTAGATGTGGAGGCTATGGCCTTGAAAGTGGGCACCAAACACACATACAATGCACGTGTGTGCAGGCCTGAGTTCGAAGCCCAGTGTGGACATATTCCCAGATCTTCAGGTTCGTTCTCTCACTTCCTCTGTTATTTATATACAACACGCACACAGCAATGAGGTCTATGAAACAAAATATCTTCAATTTTAAAAACATTCTTTACTTTTCCACCTTTTGCCAGTCTTTCCTGGAAAACATCTATTCGGGCTATTCTGGGGTTAAAAGCTCTTGGGAGAGAAGCAGCTGAATATGTCCTTCTCAGCACATGCCCATCGCCAGGGTGGCCGAGTGGACGAGCTCACATCCCACACCTCTCTGAACCACATGGCCCATCTCCACCCTTTTTAAAGAAACAAAAGACGTCTCAAGGACTCCTTTGGAAAAATAACCATTCAATAGGATGTGACTAGGCTGTCTCCATGGCAATTCAAGCTTTTTTACATTGTGACACTCTCTGAAAATGGAAATTTCCTTTGGTCTCCTAATGTTACTCCCTTTTGTTGTATGTAGGTATTCACGCTCACACAGAGGTAGGTAGTGCCAAAAAAAAATACATAAAAAATAAAGCAAAATAAAAGACTTGAAAGTCTCTTATTTTTCTATTTCCTACAGCGTACTAGCCTGGGGAGCTTATTGAACCTTTTAAGGAATATATCAAATAAAGTGTCAATATGGGAGTCGAAGAAAGCATTATCCTAGTATTTAGAGTTTTTTTTTTTTTTAATACAGGCATTTCATGAAAATAGAATGCTGTGCATAATACCCACCTAAACTTTCTGAAACACATACCATTCCCTCAAATGGCAGTTTCTTCTCAATTAAAATGGTTGTAAGGCCAGGGATGAGGCACTTAACCAGCCAGAAAAATCCACCCACAGAATACAATGTCCCCTGACTAGAAACCCTTGTCTCCATCCCCATACACAGAGCAAGAGTTTGAGGACTGTAATCCAAGCTTATCTTCTTGTCCTTGTTTAAAGTTGGAACTCCTCTCACAGCGGTGATTTTTGACCAAGCCAACTGTGACCCCTACGGGACACTGGGTGGAGATGTGTGGGGTGACGCAACTGGAGACATGAGAGAGGGCAGGATGCCGCCCAACTGACACTGGGTAGGTGGAGGCCAAGGATGCCGCCCAACTGACACTGGGTAGGTGGAGGCCAAGGATGCCGCCCAACTGACACTGGGTAGGTGGAGGGCAGGATGCCGCCCAACTGACACTGGGTAGGTGGAGGCCAAGGATGCTGCTACACATTCTACAAAGCTCATGATTGCTCCCCATGTCAAAAAGTTATCTGGCCTCAAATCCCACTGGTAGGAGTTGTGAGAAAATCTGCCTTCGATATCAGGGATGCTGTTAACACAGGATCAATCACTGACAAAAAGTTCTGCCTTCGGGGTTTGAATTGAGGAAGTATATCCAAGTCGACCAGTACCTGAAGACTGAAGGGACTCAAAGACTCATTTCAAATCCTAGAAATGCCAAGAATTAGATATCTAATTACACATGCATGGAAGGACATTCAGGAATCCCGGGGCCAGGTAAATTCACTAATCCCTTCATTCGAACATTCACTGATATTTTTTATTAAATCACATATCCCAGGCACTGGATTAGGTACCAAGAATCCAACAATAAACAAATCAGAGGCTCCTGCCTTCATTGATCTTAGTCAATGGCATGAAATAAAAGTAAATAATAAATAAATGCACAGTTAAATATTTAAAAAGTAGTAAGTGCTCTATATTAATATAGCTTTTTTGAATGTAAATTAGAAGACCTAATCTAAAAGTAGTCACTTCCCAGGAAAAATAAATAATATTTTTTAATTTTTTAATTTATTATTTCCAGAGAGAGGGGAAAGGGAGAGGCAGAGAGAGACATCAGTGTAAGGTTGCCTTTCACCTGCCTCTTGCTATGGACCTGGCTGGAGACCTGGCCTGCAACCTGGTTATGTGCTCTGGCTGGGAATTGAACCAGAGACCTTTGGGTTCGCAGGCTGGCGCCTTATCCACTGAGCCACCAGCCAGGGCAGAAAAAATATATTTTAAACTGAAACCTGACTGATAAATAAGTGTCAATGATTGATCTTGGACAGAGGCCCAGCCTACTAAACAGATACACAAATTATGAGGTAAAGTCCAGGCCACAAGAGAGAAGCCTGTTAAGAGCTATTGTCTAGAATATTTCAATTGCATTTGCTTTTTTGAGTTTAGGTGTTCTGATTATTCACAGAAGTAGAAGGAGATGTTGATAAGGACAAACAGCAGGCAAATTAAAAAACTGAGAAAAGGCTTGGCCAACTTGGAAAAACAAATTGATACCTATAGATGTCTAACTATGCAACAGAATACACACATATACTATATACTTATACATATATATTTATGTATATATTGTGTACACACACACACGCAGAATAGAGGAGAGAAAAGATTCAATAGGAGGCTAAGCCCTGGCTGGTGGCTCAGTGGATAGGTGCCAGCCTGCGAGCCCAAAAGTCTCGGGTTCAATTGCCAGTGAGGGCACATAACCAGGTTGCAAGCCAGGTCTCCAGCCACCTTTCCAGATGGAGATGGAGGCAGGTGAAAGGCAACAACACATTGATGTCTCTCTCCCTTTCTTCCTCCCGTTGGGCCCTTTTCTTTGAAAATAATGAATAAAATCTTTTTTAAAAACTATACACATTAAATTCCATGGACATCTTTGGCCACTGAGTGAAGCCCATGGACTCCTTTTCATAATAGTGTTCTTATATCCATAAAGACATTGAACTGCAAAGGGAGTTAATTATATTGAAGTAGTTATCTAAATATTTAAAATCAGTTTGTAATAATAATACATTATTTTTATTAATGTACTAAATAAAAGATCTAGCATGAAACTAATAACCACCACAATTATTGTAGTCATAAGTATAAATATTTTAAAATATCTGCAGTAACTATGACATAAAAAATCTGTGATTTTATTGATAAAAAGTACTATTAATGCACAACTACAGCTATTTACTAATATAGTTTGTTCTCTGCATTAATAAAGGTAATACTATATGTCAATGATAAAATGGTAAAAATAAATGTGATTTCTTCACCTTCCTGATTAATGGACTTGCTTAGAATCCCTGTCCTGGAGTCTCTGGAGAACCTCAAGATAACCTTGAAAAAGTCAAAACAAAGCAGATAGTATTTACCAAATAATGTAATTCTCCTGAAGTTAATGTCCTCTATAGAAGATAGTGATTTGACTTCTCAAACACACTTAAAAGGTATACATTTTTGAATTTACCTGGGTTCATGTATGTGATAGCCACTTTTCCTTCCAGAGTTAACAGGAGGAAAGTTTTTTTCTTTGCGCGTGTGTGTGTGTGTGTGTGTGTGTGTGTATGTGTTTTAAACCACTCTTGCTTCTGGAGTAGCACATGTATTAGAAACATCCACAGGAAGCTACAACTTAGCGCTCTTTCCAACAATCTCAGACCTCCTAGAATCAAAACATGAGAGCAGTACAGCTTTTCATTTTTATAGGTCAGAGGGAACTCTAGCATCTAACATGAATACCACAGATACAAAAAATATAAAGATGAGTAGGTTTATCCCAAAATAATTAACTGGATTAATGTGAGAAACAAAATGAAAGGCAGATAGATAAATATTTAAGCTATTTTGTTTCATATTACTTGCCAGTTTATAAATGATTAGGGATGGGAACAAAGAAGAATCTTAAAAGTACCTCTGTTTAATGTATGATTTTCTTCAATTCTGATTAGCAATGAAGACTCAAAAACATAAATACCTATAATAGATTATATTTTAGTATTACTTTTCTAGAAAATTATTTAAGAGCACATACACAGTCTCTTTTATTTTCATATAAATTTTCACTAAAACTATAACATTAAATCTTCACAACCACCCAGATGGCGTAGAAGTGACCAGTTCCAAATTGCACAGGAAGACACTGAGATTCAGAAATGTGATGCCTTGAATAAAGTCACTGAATCTAAGTCTGACCATATTTTCTTGATAATGTTGTACTTGGGGCTGCCCATCTGCAAAATATCTCTTCAAAACTTAATTCCTTTTCTTAGGTATGTGAAATGAATCTTCTTAATGTGCAGATGGCTCACATAATATTAAACTAACAACATTAATGACCATCACAATCGAAATAACAAAAACTTCATTGCATATAGTGATCGTATAAGATAAACAATGAAGCCAAAATGTATATCCAGATAGACTGGACTCAGAACCCTGTTCTCAGGTACTGTTATAAAATCTTTCCCTTTGCTTTGTCCTTGCTCTCTGATGGGTCCAATGCCCTTCTCAACAGTCTTTCCTTCTCTAGGCCATTACCATTAATCAATACAAAGTTCTCCTTCATCTCAGATGATAAATCACCAGGCCACCCTAGTGTTGCTAGGTAATGGCTCTGATGAGCTAATTCACACCAAGGTGTGAATGAATAATGATGGTCTTATAACTGTTCCACTTGGGAGTCTGTTTGCATTTTAAGGAGAGCCACAAATACTCCTCCAATGAAGTATGAAGAACAGAGATTTCTGAGACTATGTTCAGGCAGATAAAGGGAGAAGAAATGTTTGGTTAAGAAGAATTTAAGTATGTCTCACCAGATTTGCAAAAATATAAGAAAATAGAAGGAATGGGCAAGTGGAGGCTAGCAAGGGAGAGGAGAGAAGCCCATTCTTTCGGGCAGATGTTGGTGAGTCATACTTGGCCCCACGAAGGAAATTCCTAGTTACCATTCACACCAGGAAAGACTTCTGCAACTGCCCAAATGTCCTTTAAGATGCACATTTATTCTTTCAGAACATTAATGTAATAGGGCAAGGTGTCTGACATCTGGGACTCAGCTACCTCTTGGTCTTGCAACTCCACTAAAAGGTTTCTAGATTCCCTTTTTTATTTTTTTGGTGGGGGTGAGAGGGTGGTGATGAGTATTTTCACCCCACTTTATTAAGAAATAATTGGCACATAGAATTGTGTATGTTTAAGGTGTACAACATGTTGATTTGATATATTCATATATTACAAAATCTTAATTCATCCTCTCATGGGATGGCTCTTCTCCTTCTGCAAAGGTCCTACACTTAACCTAATTGGAATGTACAACAACAAAACAAGGAAATAAAAAGCTTTACCAAAATTTTCCATTTCTTCACAATATTCTACTTGAACAAGTTTAGAGGTTCCAAGCTTGGTACCCTGGCTTCCTCTCTTGAAGCTGCCTTAACAAAACCATGTGATATAAGATTAAACACTATTGATAGACTCATTGGATATATGGACAATGGAAGAAAGCCCTTTCCTAATGCTTACTGTGACGGCTATTGTTGGAAATTTGGTATCATTATGATGATAAGAACAGAACTCCTCTCAGGGGGATTCTGAACTGAGAGCTATATATAAGAAACAAAGTAAAGTGATGACAAAAATGCCTCAACTGTCAATAGCTAAATATGCATTCTCTGCCCCTACTAAAAAGTTCTGTGGCTAAAGACACTTTCAAAAATGCAGCCCAGACTTAAGGCCAGAATGAAGTTCTCTGCATCCTTCTCACTGAATGTAAGACTCTTAGTTCTACCTGAGCTAATGCTTATCTAACCTTCTAACGAGTGAAACCAAGGGTTCTTATGACTTTGATTAAATTAAGTTTGAAATCCTAGTTCTAGAAAAAATTTCTTTCCCTCTATATACATATGTATTACATATATATATATATATATGTGTGTGTGTGTGTGTGTGTGTGTGTGTATTTATATAGATATTATACTTACATACATACACCTCTCAGATACCTAGCCTTCCCCCTACAATAGTCAGCAACCCTGGGGGCAGAAGAAGACAGTAGTCTGGACCTGACTAATGGCCACACTGCCCAGACCTGTAGCAGGCTAAAGATAACATCTTGACTTAAGTTATGTTGTAATTCCTGAGCACTCAGATGAAATGACACTCTGGTTACCTTTTCATGAAACCATATACAGAACAGAGTGCAGAACTATACTAAAGACCTAAAGAAATGACCTATTACCCTTATCTCACCTCAAACCAATCAGCTCCCAGCATGACCTCAAACCCCTAAACCCATGATGTCTTTTGATTGTGCACGACTCGAAGGTCTGTCCAGAAAGTATTGAGCCAACGTCAATATAATTAAAACAGGTTTCCCAAACAATGCTCTCAGAACAGACCTCATAGAACCTGTAACCTACATGTCATCGAGCAGATTGGGCTTTTGAGCATTAACTTCCTGTCCTGGATGGAATCATTCATCAATAAAAGAGCAAATATACTCAGTGTCTAGTGCTTGACTCTGCTGGCCCTGGGTGGGCAAATTCTTTCTGTTCTGTAACAACAGCTTCAGGCATGACAAGACAACCTGCCCAAGGCAGGTCCCGAGATGAAGGGTCCACTCAGGATGATTAAGCCAAAAATAGAAAAGAGTATGAACTTGAACAGTTTCAGTATAACCCTTCACTAAATGACTGTTGGTCATTTAAATTCTTGGCATTTTAATAAGACTATTAACACTTCTTCCCTTGGATAGAAGCTAGAAAAGAATCATTGGATGAAGGTCCAAAAACATCTCTTAATAAAAAGAGTTAACTTATTAATACATGACACAAATTCAAAACTACCTCCCAATTAGAAAAGGGAGAAAAACATAGTTAATAAAGTACAAAATCTATACCATCTTAACAGATTTATGTACTTCCCTAAAATTATGATTTACTTTTTCTCCTTTCACCTGTTTCAAGGTATTATTCTGTTAAATGGAGAATTGTTATACTTATTTCGTAATGGGATTCAAAGTGTTCAATCTAGTAATGCAAGTAAAGTACTCAACACAGTGCCTACACAGATTGACCAAAAAACATAGTGACTTTAGAATCAGGTAGATATGAACTAAATTCCTAGTCTACCAATTATAAACCACATGACTCTAGACAATATTTTAGTTTATCTGTCACTTATTCATCTTATGTGTATCATTCAGATAAATAACTGATGATATATACCAGATACTCAATAAACTATAATAAAGAAGTTTAGTACAGAGTACATGTTTGACACCCAATTAACAGTAGCTATTATTATTACTAACACTATTTTAAAGCATGTAGGTTCCACGTGTTCTTAACTATGTTTATGTGTTGTAAGAGATGGGTTTGAACAAGTTTAATAAGTATATAAAAGTTACACATACAAAAATTAAATTCCCATAAAGCTGTTTACTTTGCTTTTGAAATATGCTAATGAGATACTCTTAAATCCGTATTGATTATGGCAGGGCACAGTGGCAAAAGGTCTCGAATCATAAAGCCTGGATTGAAACTTAACTTCAGAACTTAACAATTTCTATGAACTTAAGAAAGATATATAATCTCTTTTCACATTCCTCATCTATAATACATGGAAAAAGCATTACCCAATCTATAGGGTGGTTGTGAGGATTAAATGAGTTATATGTTTCTCTACCTAGAAGAGTGTCAGGGACATAACTACAAACATTTCCATCCTAGTCTGTTTCCCTTCATAGTAATAATTAATGAGCATAATACACAAGATTATTTCTGTTTTATCACTCAAGCAGTGGATTCAATGTTTAAATTGATCTATGCTGCTCTATGTATGCCACAGTAAGTGCTATTATTAGTTTGTCAGGCATTTCTAATTAGTGATGTAAATGTAACACACTTTATAAGACCCAGTTAGATTAGGGCATCACTGATTTCTAATTGATTGAATTTATAGGTGGACTGGTTGGCCCCAAAGTCAGGGATGCTCATTCAGATAAGGGTAGGCCATTATCATCAGTCTTGAAAAGGAATACTGCTACATGCATTATATATAAATTTTAATTTATTTTAAATCTGAATCTTTCTATCTTAACACATGCCCTCATGCAGTCTCTGAAAATCTGACTGTAAATCCAAGTATGCGACCTGGAGGAGTTCACAGAAACCATACTTGTATGAAGAAAAGCAACAGATAAACAAGGAAAGATCAAAACTCTGAAAGTTGGTCTCATTTCAGCAGGGCGGATATCATCTTCTAGAAAGCCTTTCTGAAGAAATCCATAGCTTTGCTAGCTCTCCTGAGATCAGAGGTTTCCTCTGGCAGCTACAGGTGTTAATACCTACTTACAACTTTCTTGAGCCTCCTGAGAATTGTATGTCCCTACCTACCTTTCGTTTCTCCAACTCAACCCCATCTACTTTCAGATGAAAATCCTATTCTGGGTCACTCTGAACTTCTTCCTAAAGAAGATGAATGTAATACCACCGTATCTCTCTCCCTCATTTCTTTCCATATATTTATTCAAAGCTACCCTGTTCACTTAAATCACACAGACTGGATTCTTAAAGGAACTGGTACTTATTCACTTAGACTCCATCTACGTCAATGATAGGAAAAAACATCTTATTGGCTTTAAAAAGGCTCTCTTTCTGAGATGGACTGGGAAGTCTTGGTGTGCACTGGTTTATTTTCTGCCATTGCACAGCCAGTTTTATTGTTTGTTTCAGCCGTGTAGCAGAGTTCTCACACTGCATGCCCCGCCTGCTGCTGCCTGCATAAAACATGATGCTCCACTTGGAATGATGCTGGAATACATTACATAAATTTCCCTTTGATAGTAGTGTGTTTTCTACTCTAATAGAATCTGAGCAGAATCACATCTCCTTTCCCCCGGTATTCATGACGTGCTTTATAATGCTCTCTTGTGTGAATCCAATAACCATCTCCAGGCCATTGGAAGGTATATGTTTCAGTGAAGGGAGGAAACAGCTCAGTAGGGCAGGCAAAGATGATCTAGCAAATAGTTACAAGATAGCCTGAGAGCAAGCAGACCAAAGGATCAGGAGGCTGTGCCATCAACCTTTATTACTTCCAATTCTTGCAGAAATAGACCAGGTTATATAATGTAGAGTGAATCCCCACTCCCAACCTTTATTTTAAACCTGATTGTAAATCTCCTAAATGTTGGGGTTCCTTCCTAAGGAAGAGACTTCCGTTTGGTTTACCTCACACTTTTTCTCAAGCTTCATGTCAACGCTAGACTCTTAGATAAGCCAACACTGTTCTCCAGTCTCCTTTGTGACTAGGGGTGGTCATGAGCACAGTGAATGCCTAAGAGAGGTTCACAGCTGCTATTAGTTTTCCTTGGAGCATCTGCTTTCCTGATAAAAGGAAAAGGGCAACTAGGAAGGTGTCAATGTTTGCCAATGTAATCTTTTGTGATACCTGGAGCTGCCATGGCCATCAGTGACTATGAGGGAAAGGCCAGGATTATCAGAGACACCAGTCTAGATATTATTGCTATGCTGAGCCAATGTCAACAACTGCCTACTTGCTGGAAAACGACTTAATAAAAAGTCTAGTTAGTTTGAGCCAAGTGTATCAGTTGTTTGATGTGTTTTATTAATTATAATAAAATATATTTGTCACAACTACCATGCCTTTCCAAGTAGAACTGGTTTGAAAATATCTTGCTTAATATCTGAGGACTTGCAGGGTTTTATAGTCATTATTCTAAATGTCATGGCTTTATACAGAGTTTGGAGAGCCTCAACAAATCATCAAACCTAAGTTCCGGCAGGGTGGCTCAGTGGGTAGCAAGTTCATCCCATACATCAAAAGGCTGCAGGTCAGGATGCACACCTAGGAAGTGGGACCCTAGTCAGGGCACATACAAGAGGCAACCAACTGATGTTTCTTTCTCACTTTGATGTTTCTCTCTCTCTGTCCCTCTTTGTCTCTCTCTGTCTCTTCCTCTCTCTCTCTCAAATCAATAAACATATCTTCAGGTAAGGATTAAAAAAAATCAGAAACCCCAGTTTACTGGAAAGGCACATAGTATAAATAGCATCAGACCAGACCAGTCTGCTCTCCTCAGTTTCAACATGATCTGAGACTGGGCTCAGCTCCTGAAAGTAAAGTTTGGAATCAGGTTATACTATTATATATAATAGTTTTGGCAATTTTATCTCAGCACACCAAGTGCTCTACAAGATTATAATTCCCATAGTTTCTTCATGTCCAGGTAGCATGTGAAATAGCCAACTGGGAATGGGGAAATCTGTGTTTTTATGTCACCAATGCCATAAATGCATTCATTTTCCTGAGTCTCATTTTTCTCACCATCATGAGATGATGGTAAGTAAATCAGAGATTATATTCTGGTGGGTCTTGAACTAAATTTAGTCCACAACTGTGTTTTCTTCATAGAGGTTCTTTTTTTTGTTTGTCTGTTTGCTTTCAAGTTGTTTAAAATTAACTAGAAGTAGTTACACAGTATGAATGTTTATGGGTTCCTTGAAAAAACTCAGTCTATCTAGCAACACTGGGCCCACATTCTTCCATGAAAAAATAATCACCTGAGGTAAAGGAACTGCCTCCCCACTGAAGTAGCCCTGTGTCCTCCACTTAATACTGCCCCTTTCACTCCCTTATGTTTTATATAGATAGATAGATAGATAGATAGATAGATAGATAGATAGATACTTATATATGTAGACATTGTAGTTATTTGAATTTTTAGCCATGAATAGTAAATTACCAAAATCCCTTCCTAACTCTAACATTGTTTCTAAAGACACTCATGCTGCAAACTGAGTACCTTAAATGTTAGAGGCATCAGTTTCCATATGTGGGGCAGTTGGTCTTAAGCCCTGCCCAGCTCTAACAATCTAGCATTTTATGTCAAGTTAAGAGGTGCCTGAGACTTGGCTGTATTACTTGACACATCACTAGGCAAGCCAGCCTTGAGCTGGTTTTAGAAGTCACTGAAAGGAGCAACTTCACTTGTTAGCATTGATCTGGGATGAAAACATTGGTAAGTTAAATTGGGGATTGCAGGCACACCCTTCCCTGCAGTTTTAAATCAACACAATCAGTCTACCTTGTACTAAGCAACTGTTTCTTAAGGCATGTTTGGAAATGTGTTTATAAAGCAAGAACTTCCAATCCATCAGGCCTCAAAGAGCTAATCAATATATTCCAATCTGATCTCAGAGGAGTTTTGCCACTGGGAAGTTTAATTTATTTCAACTCATGGCCATGGAAAAAGGAGCAGCCATGGCATTTTGTCAAAATAGTAAAAGTGGACAATGTTGTAGCCAGCCGCAGTCCCATTTCAATTTTTCCATTTTATCTGAACAAATCACCCCACTGCATAGAGTGACCATGAAAACTGATCAGGCCTGGGCTCGTGTATATGCCCAGAGAGAAGGAAAGTGCATCATGATGGCAGCTACAAGAGGCATTGTTACTTAGACCCACTCCCCATTAAAACACTTCTGGAGACTGAGTAGGAAGCCTGGGAAAGAGTTTGGGTAGGTAATCTACTAGATAAACGTCCTTTTAACAGCACTTGTGCCTAGAGATAATCACTTCCCATTGCTCATTTGTTTGTCCCTGGAAAATAAATTTCCCTGATGTCTGTAAGGGATGGATATCAAGTGTCATTTCCCTTTTAGAGCCTGGCACAGTAATGACATAAACGAATCCCGGGAGAGTATTTCCTAGTTTTATGCACCCGAAATAGAATCCAGGTCTATCATATGTCGAAAGACAGCGTAGCTTTTCAGTTGGCCTCAAGGGAAATACACCAAGTGGCAGAAATGAAATGCGTTATCCTTGGAACCCTGCTATATTCCAGCCTGCATCAGCGGCATATGTTTGTCTAAGTGATACATCAGTCCCCGCTCTTTTTATGCAGATGCACTAAACAACTTTGTCCGTTGTCTTTAAAATACAATGAATAAGGCAAAAGAGACTCAGAAAGCCTAATGTGAAGAAGGATGACAAAAGAGACTCAAGAAGTCTAATAGGGAAAAGGCGCTTTTTAAAACAAATTTACCCAGAAATGTGAACCAGAGTTACAAAAGAGCTCCAGAGAGCATAATGTACATTAGCACCTAGAGGCCCACCTCATTCCCTGGAAGTACAAAATGCAGAAAACAGGTGAGTTATCCTGGTACCTTCCTGGTCTGTTTTTTAACAGAGAAGTCAGACTTTTCCATTAAACAAAATCCAGGAAGCCAGATGGCTAACTAGAGGTTACAACTGGGACCATGAAAAGTAGTCAGATGCCTTTTGAAGTCTTCCTGGATTCCCCAGGGCTTTCAAAAGCAATGAAACATAAAAGAAGGGACACCAGGCTTGAACCAAGTATTAATTGTAGCTATAGTTGAACCACTAATTTCCAATGTTATTTAACTTCTTTGCAATTGTGCTTTCTCATCTCTTGAAGTCCTTGTATTCACAGTTTTCTAAGGTACTGTATAACAGTCCTCAGCTGTGATCTCCCATAAGACCTTACATCTGCATCTCTCTAGTTTCTATTAAAGTGCTGGCTAGTTGGATATGGTCATTCTTTTTTTAAGAATGACAGCTGCATAGGTTAATTCTAATTCTATACATTTAAACCTCTACAATGTTCTTTCACAAGTAAGAAAGATCTATTTTTAAGGTTATGGTGTGGAGTTGGTATGGAGTTAATTTGCAGCAATTATATTTTCTGACCTCATTCCTAAGTTTTCAAAGGTTAGAGCAGCATGACCATAAAAATAAAAAAAAAATCTCCTGATGAGTGACCTGCTTTAAAACACTCTTTGTCAAAAAGGAGACTTTATCTCTGGCACTACGTGTGGGCTCTTGAACAAGAATCTACCCCCTTAGCTTCCATAGAAGTAGGTATGGTTAACTATTCAGAGGACTGTATGGATTGAAAGCTCTCAGCACATTTTTTGGAATTGTTACAACATAACTTATATTACAATGTAATAAAATACTCATTTGATTTTTAAAAAGTTAAAATATTTATATATTACATATATAAATGTGGCATTCAAGCATAAGAAAATGACCTTTGCCATTTGTTTGAACTCTGTTGAATTATTAAATAATTATGTTATTATTCTTAGGTGGATGGGGACTTACTGGGGAAAGTTAAGACTAGGTGACTTGAATGACAAGAATAAAGTCGTAATTTTTTAAGTTAAAGAAATTTTAGATTCTACCTGTAAGAGAGATTTATAAGTTAGTTGCTTCCAAATTCATGTACATAAAAGTATATAAAGGAGAAAAACTATTATCTGAATGAGATGGAAGTGAACTTTAGCTATTTGGTAAATGAAGAAAAGGACTCCAAACCAACTGATAAAACATATATTATGCGAGGCACTAAGTTTAGTGTTATGGGTCACAGAGAATTAATAAAATAAAAGACAAAACAAAACCAAGACACCAAAATGCAGCCAGTCAGCCTTTGGAGGGGGAGAGGGGGAGAAGGAGAGGGAGAGGGAGAGAGAAACTCTTGAATATAGTAGTTAGATCTCTAAGCCCCAATATAAGTGTAGGCTTAAAAGACCTTCCCCCAAAACCCCCCACCCAAAGGTGGGGCTACCCCTAAAGGAAAGAGGTGTGTTGCTTCTTCTTCTCTGTACGAGCCCAGAAGAGACATGGGGTAGTCTCTCTTGTCAGACTGGTTGATTCTCCCTTAAATAAAGAATCCCAGCTTCCAGTTTACTGCAATTCTGCTCAGGCCTTTGGCTAATCAGGCCCTGGGGCACACTGCTCATCTTACATGCTTCCTTTTCATGACAAGAAACTGCCTCTGTACAGGGATGGAGAGATTTTCTTTCCCCAAAGGCATGAGTGAGCATGGCAGTTCGTATAGCAGAGCAGCTCCTTATTTTATTGGATTATTAGGCACCTGTAAAGCTATTAATTGTGTAAATTTTTATGTACTTTTGTATTACCTTTTCCACTACATGAAGGGTTGTTTAACAGGATATTTCTGAATCTCTAATATTATCATCATTACAAGATCTTACCCTGTATCTATGACAAAATCCGAAGGATTTTGTGTAGAAAAACAGGGATAAGACATTAATTCAAATTGGAAGCATCTGCAATGTGATAGTTTTACACATGTCAGATTGGGTTTGTCTATTAAAGTCTTTCTCACCATGTGCAGTAACCCCTGTGTGGTGTGATGGTTAATCCCACCTGTCAATTTGACTGGCTAAGGGGTGTCCACCAGAATTAGACATTACTTCTGAGTAAGTCTGCAAAGGTGTTTCAGGATGAGATAACATTTGAATACTCAGTCAAGCAGCTGGCTTTCCTCAATATGGGTGGGCATCATTCCTCTTACTGAGGACCTAGATAAAATAAAAGGCAGCAGAAGGAGGGATTTTCTGTTTTCCTGCCTCAATGGTGAGCTAGAGCATTTCATCTTCTTTTGTCCTCTCACTGGGCTTTCCACCATTAGGTAACCTGGTTCTCAGACCTTCGGAGTTGGACTGAATTACACCACTGGCTTCCCTGGGTCTCCGAATTGTAGACAAAACATTGTGGCTTTTCCCAGCCTCCAGAATTGTGTGAGCCAATTTCTCTCAATACAATTCTATCCCCATCTCACACTCCCTGGCTTGTTCTGCTTCTCTATGGAACCCTAATATACCCTGAAACATTATCTAAGCCTCTAAATGTGATGTTTACTACTATACTGCTGCCTTTACCTTCCGTTAATACTGTCTTTATTAACATCATCAGAACTAATATTTTGTGAATTACAAATGTGCAGAACAATTAGGTAGGTACTATTCTAATATGATCTAAAACTATACTTAATGACAATTCATGGGTTGGATACTACTATAAAAAATGAAGCTGATGAAAATTGTCCTCACAGTTAATTATCTATTATTACATAGATGATCACCCCAAATTCAGTGGTACAGGACCAGAATATTTATTTCCTCCTGACATTGGTGACTCCCGGGCTCACCCTGGGTTTTCCGTGCCAAGTCAGACATTGGCTGGGGCTGTAACCATCTCTATGGCTTCTTAACTCACATCTAGGGCAACGGTGCTGGGAACCATCAGTAAGTTGAGGGCCAGAAGAGATGTTGCCCAGACTCCTAGGGCAACTTTCTCTCTCTTTCTGTATTCTCTTCAGCATGGGCACTTTTAGGTAGTGGTACTTCCCTCCTGGAAGTCATTGTATCAGAGGAACCTCTTCTGACAGAGTTGCATGGATACATCACGTTCTACAACTGGGGCTCCGAAGTCCCAGTGTCACTTGCATCACACTCTATTTGCTAGAGGCAAGTCATTAAGGGCAGCCTTATATTCAAAAGGAAACACATTCGATCCTTCCTACTTCATGAAAAAAGAGTTAAAAGAATCGGTGCTAAAACCTGTATTTGAATCAAGGTTGTCCTAACTCAACATCTGTTCTTAAATCCACTGGCTATAGGTTTTTGTTTGTTTTTGTTTTGTTTTTACCAGTTTTTCTGAAAATTGCCTAAAGAATCCTGTCCAGTTTGCCTGTATGGTCCTGCACTCAACAGAAGTTAGAGATCTAGTCATATTGATCTGTGAAGCGCTCTCTCTCTCTCTCTCTCTCATTCTCTCTCTCTCTCTCTCCCTCCCTCCCTCCCTCCTTCCCTCCCTCCCTGATATAAATGCTCAAAAGTATGTTCTAGAATTCCAGACTTCAGGAATTCCATTTTTGATAAAAGGTGTAAAAAGGCATAGTATCAGAATATACACTGTCACTGTCTTTGTCTGAAAAAATTGCTTTATTCTTGAACACATCCCTGATTTTCTTTCTTTTTCCCTTTCCATTTTCCTTTCATCTTCTCTCTCAGTCTCTCTCTCTCTCACCCTCTCTCTCCATCCTCCTCCATTTCTTTTATCTTTCCTGTTTTCCTTTTTATCAAAAATAATTTGTGGTAAATCAGTGTGTTTTTATCTACTTAACAAGGCTTATCTTCAACCCAATGGAAATTAGTTTTCATGTAAAATTTTCCCAACAGGCATGGTTTCTTAAAAATCAACATATATTGAATTAACACCATTGCTTCAGACAGTGATTCTTCTAATTCTATCAAAAAAGCAATCAAGTTTCCCTTGAATGATTTACTCTCTATAGAGCCAGGCCGCTTATGGCTCAAGGCTCTGTGATCATTGAGGCACTGTAAGATTTCCTGATTCTTTCTTTGCATTTGTTATGGTACCTTGCTGAACCATGAATTTCTATGAAAGGTTGAGAAGGTGGTGATTGGATTCTTTTCTATTTGGAACTTCTAACTCTCCTGTGGCTGGCTTTGCATATATTTTTGGAAGTCTCTCTAAAATCTAATCAACTAAAAATGGATGAAAAGAAAATAGAACAACAAAACCACACATTAAATGCATCAATGCCTCTTCCTTACTTTTGCATAAAAATTAATACTCTGATGAATTCTCATTTTATAACCTTTCCCGACAGACACAAACGCCCTTATTTATTGCTTTCTGCACACTGAAATCTTGTCTAGGTTTCTGCACACCACACCTAGTGCATAGGTGTGAGAGATCTGGCTTGGAACCATGTACCCTGGCTTGGCATAAATTCTAAGCCTTAGCTGCTCCATTGGTGAAATGAGAAGACTAATCTCAAAAGAATCACAGGGTTATTTTGAACAAATCAATGGAAATGTTTCCTACCATTTGTTAAGCCACACTTTGCTTATTGGATGAACATACAAATGTCATACATTCTATAAATGTGATTTCAAAATTTAAAATACATGTCATGAAATACAATAGGATGGGTGAATGTGTGTAAGTACTCTTTCTCTAGAAGTTTTTGTGCACCAACTTCTCTTGGAAATCCCAGAACTAAATAAAGGTTTCAAAAACATCTTGTAAAGTAATGAGTGGCCTATACATACAAACATCATTATATTATCTCATATAATCACAAAAACTTTCTGACTGTAGAACTTATTACTGCCATTTAAAGTTTAAAAACTCAAGATTATATTATAATAAACAGCAGAGCTAATAACAAAACCCCACTTCCTTGACTATAAGCTTATCAGTATTCTTAGTCCTCAGAATATTTAATGTTACTTGTCTACATGCATCACATAGAATTTTGAGCCAGAACATGAATTTTGATTTATGTTTTCGTTTTCTCTGGAGAATATAACTCATCTCCCATAGAGATTGTAAACTTTTTGAAAGGAGAAAACATATATTTTTTATCTCCTCTAGTGCTAACTTGGTATTGAATAAGGCAATGTTCTTCAACAATCATTGTCATGGTTTTTCTAAAATATATTTCGGATATGGTTTTCCTTCCTATATACTGTCATACCATGATTACCTGCCTTAATTACTCCTTCTACCAGATATGCATATAGAAACCTGTATCTCTTTAAATGTTGATTTGTATAGGATGACTAGGGCAGATAATCAAATCCACTGTCTAAACCCCTCCCAGACCACACTGGTGAGAGAGGTATTATTTCAGGCCAGGCTGATATAACTTTAACATTGTTTTCTTGGTACATCAAGAAGAAACAATGCTTTCAGTGCATCTAGCAGATGGCAACCTCACGTGTTGACCCCTTAAAAATAACAAAATCAACACCACAAAGTTCCTTAGAAACATAATATAATTGTTCTCATGGCCTCTATTTCTCTTTCAAATATCGAAGTTAGTTGTCAATTTCTACCTGCCACCTTACGTAGTAAAGTTATTTCTTTTATTTTCGTTTTTCCGTGTGTGTGTGTGTGTGTGTGTGTGTGTGTGTGTGTCTGGTTATTTCTTGTGCTCCCATTTCCCTGACATAAGTTAAAGTAACAACTACCTTTTTTTTCATCCTTTTGAGATCCATCTCAACAGATTTAAATAGAAAATGTCTATCAAAGGGGACAAGTAGGTTTCAAATTATTATACAATTAACTTTGAAGTAAGTATAACATGATTATTATCAGATTTTTCCATTTACAAAGTCTTATTTATTTTATGGTGTTCTTTCCAATGAAATTATTTTGCTTTGTTTTTGCTTTGACTCCAGGGAGGTCAACAGAGACCCATAATGTGGGTAAGAAAATCAAGTTGTAAATAAGAGTAACTAATTAACACAACTCATGAAGTTAAATGTGAAAGAGCCAGGGCACAGACTTTCAGCAGTATGGAAAAAACTAATATTTTATGAGTCCATATTTTATGCCACCTTATTTAGGTCTCATAATTTAGGCCCCAAATTAACATTTTTCCCCTAATCTATTCATGAACCTCTCAGCCTTAATATATTATACCTCTACTTCCTAGTACCAATGCCCACCAAAATGTAGATAGTTTTGAGAATTATTCCTGGCCATAGGTTAACAGCAAAAATGTTGCAAACTTTTGAAACAATGAGAAGTTCCCCAAAATAGATAGGGGTCATCTAGAAAAAATGGCACTTTTGGCAGCTTTAAGGTGTGTCACTTTGGCCAGGCCAAATAACTTTTGCCAGAATTCTCTTTCCTCTGTGTCTGGGGTTAGCATGTACTAACTACAGAGGCCATTATCACTTGAGGTTTGGCGGGTAGGAATGAAGCAGCTGCCATTTGGGTTTTATACTATAAAAAAGGTCTTAACAGGTACTCTTGTAGTTCAAACAGGTTATTGCTAATTTGTTGGTTTACCTGGTTGGTGAGAAAGAGCAGCCTGGCCTTCAACTGTTCTTCCTTTTCCTGGATCCCATTTCAGAGCCAGGCATGCATTTAGCTCTGTGATGAAGGACATTAGCATTTCCTATAGCCCCCACTAAGCGTGGCTGGTGGCATTGAAAACTGACCTGCAGACTCTATCTCAGACATTCTAGCTCTCCCCCTTGCTCTCTTCCCTCAAGGTCTATTTTTATCTTCCCAGAACAACAGCCTTATAGAGGCTGTTTAACCAGCCACCAATGGGCAGAGTCGAATGCCTGTAACAAATGTATCCTTAGAGTTCAGCTTTCCTGATTGAACCCTACCTGATAGGTAATTTGAGAGAGATTTTAAAGGCATGATACCTTCAGATGGGTTTTCTGAGCTGTTCTGGGTTATCTGATTTGTTCTGATTAGATTTAAAGGTCCCAGTCAGTCGCATTCCTAGTGCTAAGGAGACACTAGTAGTCTATGTCAGGGAGAGGCAAAAGTGATATGCAAATGATCACCTGCAGACACTGGTAATCAAATACTTTTAAAAAACAAGCTTCTGAGTGACTAAGTAGGTGTTGCCATAGAACGCTGTATCTAGAATAAGGCATCTGATGGTGTTGATTGGTTAGCTCTAAATATACAGGAAACATGGGGGAAGAAAATGATGAACATACAGCTTTAACTTTCCAGCAGACCTGAAATTGTCTCTGCCCATCCTAAAATAAATTATTATCTCTTGTGACCACCAGACCTGTGTTTTTGAAAACCAAACCCCAAATCCAATCCTGCAAGAGGCTGAATTACAATGCAAATTGATTCCCCAAACTCACGGAGATCTCTGTTATTCAAGGTTGGGCATTAATGGGGAGGGAATAAGAGCCTACAATGTGCAAGGAAACATGTATATACTCCAATAAAGGTAGGAGTTTGGGACCCCTAAGTTCAGTGAAGCCTTCCACAGTAGAAGCAATACCCCCACTCCTGCCTGAAAACATTAGTTTCACCTTGTCTAGAGAAACTGTTATGGTCTGTGAAGAACTGCTGACACTTGTCAGGAACTATCTTCATCACATCTGTTTGCTTCTAAATCTGTAAGTATACTCAATTCCACAGGTCTCAAAGAGTTAAAACCAAGGTCTGACCTGAAAACAAGTATGATGAGTACCAAATCACTGATCTGGCCAGCACCGACCCCATTGACCTACAAGTTGAGACTACCATTTGGTCACTTTGGGATTCTCATGCCAGTGAATCAACAAGCAAAGAATGGGGTAACCATCCATAGTAGCATGGTTAATTAATTCTGACAATCGAGATACTAATTTGCTGTTATATAATGGGTGTAAGGAGAAATACACTTGGAATGCAGGGGAACCCTGGGTTACCTTGTAGTCATCCCAGGTCTGTGAATAAAGTCAAACACAACCTATAAAAACTCAATTCAGTCAGGACTGACACCCGAGTGTGAGGTCTGAATCACACAACTAGCCAAGGAACCACAACCAACTGAAGAGGTCCCTGAAGACAGAGAAAATATGGAATGGGAATTGAAAGACCATAGTTACAAACAGCAGATATGATCACATAACCAGTCACAAAGAGGAGGACTACAATAGCTACAAATGTTCCATCCTGATTTTGATACAACATGTCTATGTGTGTGTAACATACAATTTGTTTTATCTAATAATTTAAGTTGCAAGATATCAAAGGGAGTGTGTGAATCAGGTAGAACAATGAATGTCACGCAAAGCTGGTCTTTGAATACTGGTCAGGGAAATGGTTAGCAAAGGTTAACATAGAGACTAGGTGCCTAATGTAATATATGTAATGTGATGTAAAGCAACATGACTTCATATATTTTCTAATGTGAAAAGAGTGTGGGCTGTGCTAGCTTTATGATGAGCCAACTTGGCTAGGTGGAACTATTTCCCAGAATTTCCTACTTCATGTATTTCCAGTTAGAATGGGCCAGAGAGACAGCTCTTCACAAGAGCTGGAGGGTAGACGTGAAGTAGTAGCCATTTTATAGTTTATGATAGAAGGTTCAGCAGATGCTTCTGTAGTTCACACACCTTGTCAGACATAAAACTCCAGCATCAGGTGTGGAGACAAAAGCCTTGAGAAAGTTTTTAAGTCATTCCCTCAGTTGCAGATGGTCATATCCCCTGTCAATAAATTCCTTAAGGTGCATTCTGCTTCCCTAATTGAGTTCTGACTGGTGTAGGCCTTCTAATTAACTTATAACCATATCCTTTGTTTCTGCGTTTCTCAGGCAGTGCTTCTTTGGTACTAGTAATAATATCTTATTATTATTAAAGTAGTAGTTATCATTAATATAATAACTCCTGACTCTTAGTCCCCAGTTCTGTAATGTGGAGATCATTTTCTCTATGTAAGGACCCAATGCGGAAACAGAAATTATAAATATAAAAGGTACTGTGCCTAGGAAGAGCTCAATAATGAAAGCTCTCTTTTTTTTATAAATAACAAATATTTGTGTCTCTTTAATAATTCATATCTCTCAAAGTCTCTTACCATGCATTTGCTTTTCTAACACTCATGAAAGTGGGTACAAGGGTAAGCATTGTCTTTGGTATTATTATGGCTTTTGTTATTGTTGCCATTGTACAGGTGAATATAAGTTTCTTTAAGGGCTTACATGATATATGGCCAAGGGTCTGACTCTGAAGGGAAGAGACAGAACTTCTTAAATGTTCCGCTTACACTTAATGCAAATCCCTTGTTTATTTTGATGTTAGCAGGAAGCTGAAACAAACGTGTTGATTCTCTCTCCTCCATCTGCTTTGCACCCTAATGCTCTTGGCTTTGATGTGTCATTTCGGTCATATTTGATATAGCTGTGCAACATCTTTTTCATGTCAAGTCTTTGCTTCAAACACTCCGTTGCCAGTTTGACTTGTGCAAAGTTGGAGGGAACACATTTTAAGCATTCCGCGAGCACTCTGTGGAAAAGAAAACCCACTAGTTCTAATGAGCATTTGAGAGCACAGTGGATTGCAGAAACAGTTTTCTAAGATCTGTCACAAATGATTTAGTTTTATTAGTTTTAATGGCCCTCAGCTACAAGTATGGAATATAAGTGAAAATTAAGATATTTTTCATGAGATGAAAATAGATTCAATCAGAGAGAGTGTTTTTATTCCCCACTTCTTCCCACTTGCTTATTTTATTTTTTATTTTTTTATTTTGGCAGATGATCTTGGTTAAAAGGAAACTACTGTAAGAGGTGCGCACATAGGGAATGCACCCCCCTGAGAACAAAGCTGCCCTTGTTTTGGAAACCTCTCTGTTAATTGTGCATAAATCGGTCGGTTTGGCAAGCTCAAAGGCAGCATGACAGAGAAAGGGGCTAATGTGTTCAACTGGAATTTGATCCCGGGTGGAAACGAAAGTGAGTATTTTTATTCATAACTAAAGGTGTGTCTTCCATGACAGCTGGCACAGAAATAACCAGGACACTCATATATTGCTTCCAATTCATAGTACTTTTCACTTGTTGCTTCTGTTTTTGCACACCGTAGCTTTCCTTCAGGAGTTCCATTTTTTCCCTCTCCTTTTCTGTTACTCATCACTCATGGAAAAGTACTGTCACTCAAACAGGTCTATATATTTTATTCTTTATAAATAAGTTAAGTGCATTTATTAAACACTTGAGTGGTCCGGGCCATCCATCCTCACCGCTCATTTGTGGGTGAGGTGGGTTGGTGGATGGGGTTGGTGATCAATGTGAGATTTTCTGTTGCAACACCTGTGTTCTAGTCTTTTTCATCCTCCATGCCAAGGCAACTCTGGTTCAAAAGAGAGCCAACAAGATTCTGAATGAAGAAACCTGCAATGCGCACTGCCTCTACCATCCCCTCATTACCTTTATAACCTCCAGCAAATCACTTTAATTTCTTATGCCATTCTTTCAATATTTGCAAAGTATAGGTCTCGTGGGGTGGGGGTGGGGGGGACAAAACAGCCTGGGATTGCACATGTGAAACAAACAAAAAAACAAAAATCCTTGCCTGCAAGAAGGTTACTATCAACTATAGGGAGATAACTGGTAGGCAATAGATTTAACACCAAATTAAACTGGAAGGTAATAATTATTGTATTGGATAACTTGCTAGGGCTGTAACAAAGTATTACAGGTAGCATGGCTTAAACAACAGAAATGTATTTTCTCACAATTCTGGAGTCTGAGATCTACGTAGAGTCTTCTGAGGCCTCTTTCCTTGGCTTAGATGGCTTCCTTCCCCATGTCTTTATAGTGTCTTCCCCCTATGCCTCTCTGTGCCCCACTCTCTTTTCACAAGGATGCTAGTCATAATGAACTGCCTCCTGCCAAGGACCTTATTTTAATTTCTTTACCCCTTTAAAGAACATGTCTTCAAATATAGTCACATTCTGAGGCCCTAAGGATTAGAGTTTTGATATATAGATTTGGGGAGTGGGTACAGTTCAGTCCCTAACAATTATTGTAAAAATAAAAATGTTTGTGAGGAGAATAGAGATTGCTGGAGAGTGGCTGGACATAGATGGGGATTTTAAGGGCAGGCCTGACTGAGGTGGTGACATATGCACAAATGGAGAAGTAACAGGGGTGGGCACTATGGAGAGCTGCTAGGAGTGTAATTCACCAGAGGCAACGGTCCTTTCAAAGGCCCTGAGGCATGATAATTCAGGATGCCTGAGTGTCAGAGGGGTGGCTGACCTATGTTGTTGTATTATGTTTATCTCATACCTCCAATAAACGGTCCTTAAAAGAATAATTACTTATAATTCTCTACCTCTGTATTCTAGACACAATTCACACACACACACACAAAGTATCATGAGTTGGATATTATTTGTATTAGGGAACATTCTGTGTATACTGTTTGTTAATAACCTTTCCATATTTATGTATGAAGTACCCATTTTCCTTTTTCTCCTATTGAAGCTCCTTTACTGAACAGCTTTATTTTGAAACAGTAACTGGAAATTAACTTTGATATTCACTAGCAGTATTCCATTGCCCTTGGGAAATCTGAGAGTCAATGAAGTAAAGAGATGTGCTGTGTAAGGTCTACAACTTACTGAGCATTTTTACATACATTATTTTATTGGCTATGTATGGCCAGTTGTGTATATATAATGTATGGATAATTGTCCCAGTTTGCAAACTAAACAAACTGAGGCTCAAGGAGCCTAAGTTCACATGGTTTCCAATGACTACTTTTTATCTTGAGTCTCTAGGATCCTCACTTGCACCTAAATTATGTGATGATTCGCCATATGTTTAGAAAAAAAATTATATTCAGAGGAGCCCAACTCCTCTAATGTTTCTTTGATTCTAAAGAATTTTATTTACTTCATGCTCTGCCTTCTGAGACTTGAAGCTCATTAGAATTTAGCTTTCTATCTTGACTCTTTAAAATTTCCTTTTTATTATTAATGCTCAGCAGTTTAATTGTTACAAAGTGTAATTCTCTTCACATTCCCCCTCCTTGATGTCTGTTGGCTACTTGAATACATGGCTTCATATATTTTTTTATTACATTTGGAAATTTTTGGCTATTTTTTTCTTCACTCCCTTCTTTTCCCTGTATTCCAATTATACCTTTGTTAAACTTCTTGGCATTGTCCCAGGGGTTGCTAAGGGTCTGTTCATTTATTTACATCATTTTCTCTTTATAGTTTGTGTTGTTTTAACTGTACTATCTTTATGTTTACTCATCTTTTATTCTGCAATGTCCAACCTACTATCTAGCTCATCAAGTAAAGTTTTATATTTCAGGTATATATATTAACTCTAGATGATTATCCCTTGGTCTTTTAAAAATAGTTTTCCCTTCATACAACACAACATTAAAAAAAAAAAGCTAAACAATCCAATTAAAAAATAGGCACAGGATGTGAATAGACACTTCTCCAAAGAGGATATACAGTTAGCCAATAAACACATGAAAAGATGTTCAATGTCACTAATTATCAGAGAAATGTGAATTAAAACCACAGTGAGATATCACCTCACATCTCTCAGAACAGCTATTATCAATAAATCTACAAACAACAAGTGTTGGTGATGATATGGAGAAAAGGGAACCCTCATGCACTGTTAGAGAGAATGCAGATTGGTGCAGCCACTATGGAAAACAGTATGGAGTTTCCTCAAGATATTAAAAATGCTACTGCCTTATGACCCAGTGATTCTACTTCTGGAAATATATCTGAATAAATTAAAAACACTAAATTCAAAAGAACATATGCACCTCTATGTTCACTGAATTGTTAATAACAATAGTCCAAGTGCCCATCAGAAGATGAGTAGATAAAAAGGCTTGGAATATTTACACAACAGAATATTACTCAGCCATAAAAAATAAAATTTTACCATTTGTGACCGTGTAGATGGACCTAGAGAGTATTATGTTAAGTGAAATAAGTCTCACAGAGAAAGATAAATATCATATGATTTCACTTATACTAGTAGATATGGAATTTAAGAAACAAAATAAACAAAATAGTCATGGGGAGGTACAGTACAGCAGAGGGAGTATAGTCAATAATATTGTGATAACTATGTATGATACCATCTGGGTACTGTAAGTACTGGGGGAAACATCTCAAAGTATATAATTTTCTAACCATTGCATTGTATACCTGAAACTAACACAAAACAATATTGAATGTATTTTCAATACTGTAGAATACTTTTTTTCAAGAATACTTGAAAATAGATTTTCAAGCCTGTAGATTTAAAAAATAGAATTAAAAATTTAAAAGATTTTTTTACTTTTATTGGGTTTATTTTTTCCTTTAAATTCTTAAGTATACTTTAATGCCTGTTTTAAAGACCTTGTTGCTATTCCCATTATCACTGATATTTTTCAAGTTTCTGAAGATGGATTTTTGCTGAATTTTGCTGTATTATTTGAACAAATTTTGACTTTGCAAGTGCCATGTAATTTATTTTAAATGCCCTTGATCTCTTATGCTTGGCTTTCATTTTTGTTAAGCATATTTAACTAAAGTAGCCTTTATTCCAAGGCAGTTTTAGTCTCTCTGTGTACTGAATGAAAATGCTCCAGGTGTTCAAAATGTCCTTTCTTTTTGTCTGAACAGAATTGACTGTCTCCCAATTGTTTGTGAACTTCAGTTGTTCAACCCATGAATAGTTGTTCTACCACCAATCAGTGTTCTTTTCCCCTAGATTCTAACCCTGTACATGCAATTTGGTATTTAGCCAGATTTAAAGGAACCTGAATGCAAATGTTTGAGCACTCTCCACTTTGATATTTTGCGCCACAAATTCCAGCCCCTTCAGCTTCACCAAATTCAGGTTTAGTCCTTTCAACTCCACAAAACTACCACATTACATTATCCTGGATATGCCTTTCCTATGCTGGGGTTGGGTAAGTGACTTTAGGTTGAAGAAAAAAAACAGTAAAGCTATTCTTTAGCTCACTTCAAGCTTTTCTTTCAGAGATCAGAATTCTGTACTTCTGGTCACCTAAATATCTGAAAAGAATCTTTAGATACATTTTGTCTAATTTCTCATTCTTACTATGGGAGGCTGAGTCCAGAACCAGTGACACTGGTGGCTAGATGCAGAGTCACCAGAGTATTTTTTTGAAGGTTATATAGTTGCCTTGAATATTCTTTTAGTTGAGTGTAGGTCTTAAACAATGAAAGAGTGGCCTGGATTCCTTCTCCACTTGGTATTCTGTAAGAGCCCCAGAATCTTTAGCAAAAGAGAAAATGCTCAAATGCTGAGATCCTCTGCCTCCATACACGTACTTCAGAACACCAACCTGCACAGGACAACTCGGGAGTTTTTCAATGATAAGCAATGATAAGTATTCAGAATTTTAGAAAACATCAATCTTAACATTTTTTTTTAACCAAGTAGTCCACTTATTTAATCAATGGCTTCATCTTTTCAGTTTATCAAAAGCTTGTAAAAAGTTAAAATATGCAAGTATTTTGCTTTTAAATGTAATCACCAGGGTGATACTTCAAGCATTCATTGCATTTGATAGAGTGGTAGAAATTAAAATTAATGTCTTTTTCTATAGTTTCCTTGAAAGGAAAGATATAATTTCATTGTTTTACTTGGACCATCAATACATTCTTTTTTTTTTTTTTTTTTTTTTTAGGGTTATTCAAATTGACATGGTCAGTAACAAGTCAGGTTTTAAAATTTTTCCAGAAGATGTTATATCTATAAAAATGGCAGAAAAACAAACTTATCTTTCTCTAAAATGGTTTTTATCTATCTTTTGGTGTTTGAATTTAAGCCAATTTTTTTTCAAACAAAACAAAACAACCTCAAAACCCAAAGTGTTCCCATATGACTTCAATGAGAGTCATTCCAAGCACTATCCTCTAACATTCTGAGAAATATTCAAGATTACGCTCTGACTTTGTATTTCAATTGTGGTATGATATCAAGTTAATTGTCTAACATTTAAAGGTTTTGTTTTTTTTTTCATTTTTGAAATGAAGGGTTCAAAAGATAAAGATAAAGTAATACAATAAGTAGAGCCACAAAGTTCATATAATAGGAAGGGGTCATCATCTCTCTTAGCCTGGGTTTCCCAAAAGCAGACCCTGAGTAACCAGCTCCGGGCAAGTGCTTTTCTGTGGAAATAATCCCAGGCGAACCTAGCAAGGTAGCACAATTTTAGGAGAGGACAGAAAAAGCTGTCACGCAATGGATGGAATGATTTCAAGCAAGAATCCAGGGAGAAAAGTCCAGTTTTAATTTATTATCTGAATTTTGTACTTATCACCAGGGAGCTGGGCTTTGGAACACCCTCAAGAACCATTGGTTAAGGGCCATCACAGGCAGGTGGAAAGTCTAGAGCACGTCTGAGTATCTATCTATTCTTCCCAGCCAAATGCAGTAATAGCCCAGGAGCCCCCTCCCAAGTGAGTCACAGGGATGCTCTGTCAGAGACAAATCACACAGAAGCCAGGACAGGACATACAGGCCTGCACAAAGGACCTGAGCAGACCTCCACAAAGCAGGTAACAGTCATTATGTCACATTTGATCCTTTGCTTACTTTACTTCATCAACTCCTTCATATGGTCATTTTTATAGCATCTTTATGCAGCTTTTAATGTTCTTCATTATTTATTATGTGTTTTGATAACCAGAATAAAGATTTAGTCCTATTTGTGGAAATTCAGAAAAATGAGGAAAATGTTCACATGAAAAAACACTTGTGGAGAATCTAAGTAATGAAGTGTTATGTTCTAACAATAAGTGCATGGCACTATCTATCTTTACTAATACAGCAGCATGATACACATATGCACAAATATATTTACTGTAAGAATTTTGTTTATATATTTGTTATATAAATAAAATATATGTTATAAGATTTCAGTTATAATACATAGAAAGTATAGGTATTCCCAGAAAAAAAATTTAATAAAAAATGCAGAATTACTAATTACATTTCATGTAATCTCTATGTGATATATGATGTTTCATTCATATTTTAATTAGCTGCTTTACCACATCCAAAGAGACTATCTAATTGGTATATGTTTTCTTTGATTATTTAGACTTATTGATAGTTTGTGAATTCTATGGAGTCAATGTGGGAATGCCATTACTTGTCCTTTTGAAATCCAACTCTCAAAGCAGGTAGAAGAAGACATGGATGTAAGTTTTCCAGTCATTAGTCATATCTCTAGTTTACCTTTCTCTCCTAATATAGGAAGAAAAATCTGTTCATTTGTTTTTATAGTAATCCAAAATTTAGCCATATTTAATGAAAATAAGTCATTCTTTAATTAAATATCATTCATAAGACTTTTGTAAGTAGTCTTATCTATTTTTCCATGTGCCCAGGAAGATATGTAAAGTGCTACATGATCATTTTTCCTACAAGTTCTACAATATTTTTCTTGGCCTACCATAAACACCATCAGCGGAATTAGAATGATTTATTCAAAACCAAAGTCTAGCACACTCCAACCCATTGGAATCCCTACACAGTTCATTTGAAGGTGCAAAATACATCAAGAGAATTATTAAATATACAAAGGGATTCCACTCATTTCTGATGTAGTTTCCCAACCTTTTTTATCTAAAAAAGCAAGTTATAACATATATATATATATATGTGTGTGTGTGTGTGTGTGCGTGTGTGTGTGTGTACAGTCAATTGCCTTGGCATCAGAATACTGAGTCCTCATCTCAGTTTCAGTCATTCACAAGTGATACAGCCTCAGTCAATTGTCTTTAATATAATTAGCCTGTTAAATGAGGATAGGCAGAATCACTAAAGATTGTTGAAAAGGTGAATGAAGCACCATAGAAGAAATATCTCTATAATCTAATATGCATAGTAACCATGTAATATAATAAATGATAAAACATTCTCAATTTGATTAGCAAATATTGGGAAAGCCCATAGCATGTGTGTGTGTGTGTGTGTGTGTGTGTGTGTGTGTGTGAGAAAGAAAGGCGTCTATTAAGGTCTTTGAATTTCATACAATTTCACTTCTTCTAAATCTGGCTGTTAATTCCACATTCCTAAAAGGTTGAGAATAACTAAATTATCCCAAGAAATGTTGTTACTGTATTTTTAAAACAGACTGAAATTATACAGAGCAGAAAGCTTAAGAAACAATTTGTTCTAGTAAGATTTAATGTCACAGTTCACACATCAAAAGGTCAGGATAAAGTTCATGCAATCTTTTGGAGTTCTCAGCAACTCACATGCTCAAATCAGTTAAATTTGTGTATCATCAATCATTTAATGGTCACTTAGTTTAAAAACAAAATTCATTCAAAACTTCATGATTTCACATTGCTACAGCCAGTTTGTAGACAACCAATATAATTACTTGCAAGTTAATGCAAATTAATGTCTTATTGAACCAAACAATAGCAGGAAAAAAAACTGGAGCAAGATGCACACAATATTAAAAAGATACCAAATAATATTACTCACCAGCTTTATGGATCTTGGACAAAGTAAATCCATTCTAGCACTATTTCTCCATCTGAAAGATAAAATAAGTGGCCTCAGTTATACATAAGTACATTTCTAAATTTAATTATCTATAGATATGTCATGACCTGTGTATCCATAATTAAAGTTGATGATTCTTTATGTGACTTGAAGAGCAAGAAAAGTATTTTTGTTAGTTCCTCATTATCTATCTTCAGCATTGCTATTCAGGGGTTAAATAATCTTTTATGTACTATATTTAGTTTATATAAAATCAGTGACTATTTTATAAGGTAAAGCTAATTTGCACTTATTGTCATATCCAAAACAGTAGAATTTCAGGTAATAGAAAATGGGAGGGTAGAAGAAGAATATCTTTGGGGAGAGTTGGCTGCTAATGGGGAAGTACTGGTGGATTTTTAAAAGGCATATGGTGATGTTAGACTTTGATAGAGTAGCTGGGACCAAATCTGTCCTCTTCCCATAAACAACTATTAAGTTCTACAAAATGTATAAAGTGACAGTTTTGAGCTGTTGCTAACAGCCTAGATACACCTGTGACCCATGAGAAAAGGGTTCCCATGATAGCTCCAGCTTTTGTGCTAAAGGAAATTTCCAGATTGTGGTACAAGTGGATAAAACAAATGTAGATTGTTACACACCTACTAATGTTAGAAGGAACAGAATAGGGTGTAAGGCCGCTGAGGTAGCTGAAGTTTGTGGGAAAGAACACATTAGCACAGAGAGAATACTTCAGAAATTTGTACAGGTGACCATATATTCAAAGCTATGAATACAAAGGGTCAGACTCCATGAGGTTCATCAAAGAATAAATATTGGGAATCCATGAGATGACTAGACATTCAGAAGTCACACAGTGCTAGAAGGCAGCCATTCTAATAAGTCAAAGTAGACAGACCTCACTGAATAGTCTAGGTTTTCAATTAAGATATCAAAGGCCATAAATCAGGCAAGAGAATAACTTAACTCTAGACTAAGAATTTTTTTTAGACCCACTATAACAATGACTATAATAAAACCTCAAAGGATAAAGCTCAGACACCAGGAAAGAAACTGCCTGCCAGAAGAAAACAACACTTCTTAAAAGACCACAAAATCCTAAATCTCAAAAATGTAGCATCTATGATATCCTTTATATAATAAACTAAAATAGACAGGTATGTAAAGAATTGGGAAAGAATGACTTAAAATGGGGTAACATATAGTCATTAAAAACAAATAAAGAGACACTGGAAATACTGAATTTAGAGACAAGGACTGTTCAAAATAGCTTTACACAGATGCTTAAGGATTTAAAGGAAATACGGACATATGAGTACAGATGAGGAGCATAAGTAGAAAAATGAAAATTTTTTAGAGAAACAAATGGGAATTCCAGAAGGTGAAAAACATGAGATCTGACATGAAAATGTCACCAAGTAGGTTAATAGAGTATTTTAAACCAAAGAAGAAGAGAGATCAGTGAAACTGACAGTGCAAGAGAAACTACGCAAACATAACTTCAGAGAGAAAAACTCGGAAAATCAGAGAAGAGACCTATGGGTAACTATCAAGTAGTTGTAGGTCATTTTAATTATAGCACTACAAGTAAGAGACTTTCATAAAAATATGCAATAAGGGATGAAATACTGTACAACTGAAGAAAAAAATATCAATACCTAGAACAAGAAAGTACAATGTAATAAAAAAAAAACAAACTCATGGGCCTACACACAGGCACAAAACACATACACAAAAGAATATCATAATCAATGTGCTTAAAATTAATAATAAAAATAAAATATTAACAAATTCAGAGGAAAATAACATTACATAAAGGAGGAAAAAGCCAAGTTAATTATAGAATCCTAATTAGAAACAATGCAAGTCCATAGATAGTGAAACAATATCTTTAAAATGTTGAAGGCATAAAAATACTTTCCTAAAAATACACCTTCAAGTTGTCTTCAAAAAGATGGTTCAAAATATTACTTTCCAAATCTAAAGGGGAAATGCGGTCATTTTTGACAGAGAAAAGTTAAAATGATTTTTTCCCAACAGAATTTCCAGATAAAACAATGTATAAGAAAATTCTCCTTCAGGCTAAATAAAATGGATGCCAGATATAAACATAGATTTAAATAAAGGAATGATGAAATCTAAATACCTTGGTATAGATAAAATGATTTTTTTCTTTTTGATGTCTTTAAAAGATAATTAAGCATATAAAGCAAATATAATAAGGAATACAATTTAACACATATAAAAGGTAAATATATAAAAAGAATAGCACAAAGGATAGTAATGAGAAAAGGAAGGAATGCTACTTTAAGGTTCAAATCTCTTATTATTAGCACAACATTATCTGAAAGTAGATTATGAAAAAAATACACATTTTAAACCCTAGAACAACTAGGATTTAATGAAAATAATTAAACAAGGAGTTACATTAAGTCCCTTATTAGCTTATTTATATTAAATAAGATAGAAGATGAAGTAAAAATATTAAAGAAAACATTTAATGCAACAGAAGGCAGGAAAATGGGGGAAAGGAAGAAAGAACAAATAGGATATCTAAAAAATAGCAAGATGATAGAAATAAACCCAATAATATCATTAGTTGTATTAAATGTAAATGAGTTAAAGCACTAATTAAAAAGTAGACAATATCAGACATGATAAAAATTACTCAATTACATGCTTTCTACAAGAGCACACTTAAAAGAATACACTGACAATTTAAAAGTAAAATGATACAAAAAGATGTATTAACTAACACTAATTATAAGGAAACTGGGCTGAATATATCAATATTTGACAGAAGAAATTACAGATCAAAAAATATTATTAGAGATGAAGCACATTTCATAATATTAAAATAGTTACTTCATCAAGACAACATAAGACACTCCTAGCAAAGGCTCTCCTGTAAATAGCAAACAAAGTATGAACTAAGAGAGAAATAAACAAACCTACAATTATATTATCAGTTTTTGGCATTCTTTTTTTAGTAATGGATGGAATAAATCAGTAAACTATAGAATGCTTAAATAATACCATAAAATATATTAACTACTTGATAACAACAGAGCTTCACACAAAATAGCAGACCACATTTTGTCTACTACATATGCATGAAACTATATAAATAGATCATAATCTGATGCATTGAACAAGACTCAATATACTTAAAATGGTTGAAATTATATATAGTATTTTCTCTGAAAATAATGTAATGAATTAGAAATCTTTAACAAGATACCTAAAAGTTTCCCCAATCAATTGGTAATTAAATACACACATATGCACAACTCATGGTCAAAGAAGAAAGCACAAAGAAAATTTGAAAATATTTTTAACTCAATGGAAAAGATAATTCATGTATAAATTCATGGGGTATATATAAGGCAATGCTTAGGAAAGTTATAACTTTGAACACTCACAGTAGAAAAGAAAAACAATTAAAATCTCAAATTATCCATCATAAGAACCTAGATAAAAGAGCACATCAATTTAAAATAACTGTAAAACATAATTAAAAAGTGGAAATTAATAAAACATAAAATGGACACAAATAGAAAAAGTAAATAAAATATACATTGTCTTTTAATATTAAACATACAAAAACACTAGTTAGACTGATAAAGAACAAAACAGAAAACACAAATTCTCATATATCCAATATGAAAGAAAAGTTTCACTGCAGTTCTGCAAACATCAAAAGTAAAACAGAGTGATACTATTAATCCCCCAAAATGTGTCAACTTATGTGAAATGGACAAACCATTTAAGAGAGCTACAAATTACAAAATTAACACAAAAATAGAAAATTTAAAAGGCTATCCAATTAATAAAAAGTTGAATTTACAATTCAAAATTTTCTCAAAAGAAAACTACAGAAGTCTGATGTCTTGACAGGTAAATTCTTTCCAACATATAAGGTAGAAATAATATCAACCTTACACAAACTCAGCAAATGAAGGATAACAGGACCTCTCCTGTTTCTTATAGTACTCCAGCACAATGCTGATGCCAAAAACTCACAGGGGCATTATAAGAAAAGGAAACTAGAAACAAATGTTCCTCATAAACAGAAATGGAAAAATTAAAAGTATTGAACAAAGTGCTAGGAAAATAAAACCACCAATATATAAAAAGATTGATATACTATTACAAAATGTGGCTTAACTAGGATTTTAAGGTTTGGACTAACATTTGAAAGTCAATCAATATAATTCATAACATTATTGGAACAGACAGTAAAAGCACATGATTTTCTCTCATGATGCAGAAAATGATTTGATAGAAGTCAATATAAAAACTTAGCAACCAAAGAATAAACAGAAAATATTTAACTTGATAAAGAGCATCCACAAAATCCCTGCAGCTGAGAAAATACTTAATGGGGAAAAAAATAAAGATTTGTTTCTCTAAACCCAGAACAACGTGGCAGTTTTCACTAGTACTGCTTCGGTTCGACTCTGTAGTAGAGCTCCTAGCCCACGAGGGGAAGGGCAGTGGCAAGAAGATGAATAACAAGAATATGGGGACTTCTGTTTTGAGTTAATATGGTAAATAGAGACTGGATTTACCTTCCTTCCTGAAACAACAACAGCAAAAAAGAACAAGAAATGCTAGAAACAATGTCTTTAAGATACCAGGAAATAAGGAGAGTGATTTCTATGAGATGAGAAACAAATTGAGCCCCTATTACTTCCCACATTACTGACTTGGGGGCTTCCAGGGCATGGCACAGTCAATGGTAACACAACTGTAACCCACTGAAACTCACTTTAGCAGATGGAGCTGGAGGAGTACAAAGAGATGAAGATAGCTGTAGGCTAACCAGATACCCTAGCATGTAGGAGACAGCCACCCTGGAAGTTCTGAGTATTGAGAAGGCTGTTGTTCAGAGCAGTGTGAGTGTGAGGAACATGGAATCATCCATAAGAGTTAAAGGGAACTGATGTTCACATGGAAACAAGCATAGTACTTGCTTTGCATCCAGCTAGATTGGAAAACCTGAAGTTTACAGCAGCACTTTAGGCTAAAAATTAGAGAAGATACTTCAAAGAAGAAACACAGATGGCAAGTAAACACAAAAATTATGCCTTATATTATAAGTAATTAGAGAATTGCAAGTTAAAACCACTACACACATTAGAATCACTAAAATGAAAATACTGGTCATACCAAGTGGTAGCAAAGATACGGCAAAACCAGAATTCTCATAAATGTTGGATGGAAGTAAAATGGTGCAATTACTTTGAAAGACATGTTGAAGATTTCTTTGAAAACTGTTAAGTATATACCTACTATATGACCTAACTATTCTACTTCTATATGTTCACCCAATGATCACAAAATCTTCAGCTATCAAAATTCATACAAACATGCCCCTTTATTTATAATAGGTGTTAAGTGAGAAATAGCCTAAATGTTCATCCACAGATGAATGGATACACAAAATGTGGTTCATTCATACAATGAAATACTCAGAAAAAAATGAACTACTCTGTAAAATAAAGTTTTGATACATACAACAACATGAATGTATCACAAAAGATTACAGCAAGTAAAGAAATCAGGCAGATGATACTTTCTGTAAAATTCCTTTTATATAAATTTCTAGAAAATGCAAACTAATCCATTGTGATAATAAGCATTATGTTGATTTTCTGTAAACAAGCAGTGTGTTTACAAAACACACTGCTTGCAAGCAAGTGGACTCCAGAAGGGGCAAAATCAAAAGAATATAAAAAGCAGGAGGACATTTGGGAGAGGAATGCTTACTACATTGATTAATGTGATAGTTTCCGGGTATAAACATTTATCAAAATTTAGGACAAGAAGAAAACTTTGCAACTTTGGAATAGGCAAAGATTTCTTAAAATACAATGAAAACTGATAGGTCATCTAAATGCACTGTATATAAAAATGTTAAAACCTGGTTACTTGAAGAAAATATTGCAAGTACATAATTTTTATCCAGATATATTACAGGCATTTTTACAACTCAATAATAACAGTAAAGTAATCCCAACAAGGTAGGAAAATGATGTAAACATATACTTAAAAAAAAAAAAAAGAAGATAATATAATGGTTAATAAGCACATGAAAAATATTATAACTACATTAGTTATTAAAGAAATTAATTGCAAATTACAAGAAAGTACATACTAACATATCCTGGAATAAATAAACTTAAAAGTCTGGCAAAACCAAGAATTTGTTCACATATGTAGAAACTGAAAATGTCATAAAGCTGATAAGATAAAAAATGGTACCTGGAGAACATTTAGTCATTTCTCATTAAGTTAAGCATACTCTTACTGTACGACTCAGTAATTGCAATTCTAGATATTTATGCATAACAAATAAAAGCATATGTCCACACAAAAAATACATAAATGTTCATAGCTACTTTATTCAAAATAGCCACAAAGTGGAAACAAACAGCCGTCTGTCATCCATGAAAGCACAACTAAATTAGGGTATTTATGGCATATGTATGCAATGGTATATACAACTCAGCTATAAAACAAATTACTCAAAACTACAACATGAGTGAGTGTCACAATTATGCAAGACACAAAAGTATCCATTCTCTATTGTCTCACTTATATAAAATTATAGAAATATAAACATTAATTAATTATAACAGAAATAACATCAGCTTTCATGGATTGAATTTCAGATTCACTGAAAAGCTACATGGGAAAATATGTTGGGAGTGAGGAGAGTACTGTATTCAGTTGGTAGGATGGTTTTATGGGTGTATATTTTTACCAAATGCTTTAGAGTATACAGTTAAAAGGATAGTTTCATTGTATATAAATTATATCTCTATAAATTTTATGTAAAGTTTGAAAAACATTTATATTGAAGACAGAGATGGTAATATATTAGTATCAAGTGACATAAGTTGAAAATTTCATCTATCTTGAAATTTTTGAAAGCTTACTTAAGAAAGTTTCCCCAAATTACCATATAAATGTTTATAAAAGTTCCATCCCACCCACAGAACCCCAACTTCTTATCACCTCTGCTACACTAAATCATTCCCAGCAGAGTCAAATAGCAGAGCTATGGAGAGTAATACAACAAACTATATAATATACTATGTAATTGAAATGGATCATAATCACTAATATTAAAGACAGTGAATCATTCTAACAGAGCTATGTTCAGCCAGAAAAGCTAATGCTGGTTTTTAAACTGAACAAAAATGAAGCAAAATAGAACCACACTTGTTATTCATGAAGGTCAATTTAATGTGATTACTTTTTCCCAGCATTACAGTTTTGTATTTACTGTTGTATACCTGAGTGCTATTTTATAACCTAATAAAAAAATAAAATAACCAGTTGGTGATTTTTCTTTTTGCTTAGAGCTGAGCTTAAATATTCCCCTAACCTAACTAGCATCAAGTTACACATGCTATTAGTTTCAATGAAAACAAGTTCCAACCCATCAAAAGTCAAAAGGAAAATGAGGCACTCAACAATTAGATTTTATTTTAGACATTGGAAGGGGAAAAAAACATACAAGCATGAGTAAGTCTTTGGTAAAATATTATTGTTCAAAACCAGCTATCACTCATTTACTGCTACCTCCTCTATATTTACCTTTCATGCAAATCTACTTGTAGTCTGGAGGAAGATAGCCTGAAATTAGACCCTTACATGGTGGGGATGAATGCTGACATTGCAACTTGCTGAACATTTCCAAAAAACATTAGAAATCCCAAATAGATAAACCTATATTAAAGTTAATTAAAATATGACTAAATGATTCAATCAACAACACTGAGGGAAATAATGTTTGGATGGCAACGAACTATTAGGTAAATTACAATTTCCCTTAAATTTAGCTTTATCAGAGGTCTCTATAGAGTTTTTTAACAAATTTACTAATTTACACTACAAAATTTATCTTATTTTTGTGCTTATTTTATTTGTAATTTTACTAAAACCCCAAAGAGACAAATTAGGAAGGTGGCAGAGGCTGGCTGAGTGCCTTCATTAGCTCAACGCTAATAACTTCTTTCAGCACCACGGATAGCGCCTGACATCAGAACTCTAGCTTATCCAAAAGCTAATTATTTTCCCTGTTATAAAACAAAGGTTCTATATCAAAGGCCTATAATGTGACACAGTACACCCTCTAGATGCACTGATTTACAAAATAAATCAACTGTGCCAGGAAGGGATTTAAGCAGAAATTACAACAAATTGCAATTATACTTGCAATGGTGAACTATCTGAATGTACATACTGTCAGTTATTCATGGCAGGATGCAGCCCATGACTTTCTGAGGGATCAGAAAAAGGGCAGAATTCTCATCTTGCACAGTAATCAACATATACTTTCTCCTATTTTTCCAAATTATGGAGTCAATTATAGTCTAATTCATAAATATTTAAATAATGACATTGTGGAAAAAAATGACCTAAAGTCCTCTGACAGAATAAAGAATAATTTACACACCCCTGCATATCCTCCTATTTGTTTTAGGTAGTGAATGTTATTGTATATTTTCTCTCTTGCATAGACAGGTATTCTCAAACAACATGCAAAATGTATTTTCCAGCTTAATTACAAAACTGTAAGAACTTCATTCCCAGAAGTTGCAAAGCCCATCCTTCAGATTACACATCCGCAGAGATTCAGGAGAGAGTGCACTGAAGATTACACTCATGCTAAGTAGCACCCCACAGAATTTCCCATGGACCTATGTCTACACTATTTCAAAAAATAAAGTAGACTTGAGGAAGAAAAAACATGTTTTGCTTCTTTCTTTCTCAAGGCAGAAGCTACCCATTTGCAGCAATGATTTTGAACTTTGGTTTCCTTGGGTGAGCTCTTTAGAGGTCCCACCAACTTCAGCTCACATTGAAAGGAAAGAATAGAAGAGAAACAAAATGCCTACAAGCCTCTTCAGATAAACACAATGCAGCTTAGGAAGCTCTGAATTATACAGATAAGTAAAAATATTCTCCACACCTGACTAGATATGTTTTAGTAATTTAAAACACTTAAGTTCCCCTTTTTCTATTTTATTTTGATTATGTAATCACAGTTGCCTATTCTTGCACCATCTCTCACAGCTATTATTTTCACACTTCAATTTAAAAAGAAAAAAAGTCAAGTCAATGAACTATCACTTATAATTTTGTCCTAAGCTTGGCTTATGGAACTGCTTTTTCATGTTAATAATAGCTGTTTGTTTTACTTCCTACATGCTCTCTCCCTTTCATTTCCCTTGGTTTGTTTCCTTAATTTTTATCTCAAATCCCTTTGTTATATGCCAGGAAGAAGCCTATCCCTTGAGTTCATTTGTTATTCCAATCTCATACACCTTATTGAGTTATTTTCTTTGCAGCAATCAGTCTTTAAATACAATCCAGTAAAGATACAGCAATGATTTTTGACAACCTGACCTTTCTCTGCTTTCTTACACTTGTTTAATTAGGTACGTCATGCAGCTGTGACTTGATCTTTACAGTTTTCCTCTGGAAACAAGAAAGATATGTTGTTTAAAGAAGGTCAGATTTGGCAGGTTTTCTAGTTACTTCAGGAACTGACATTGGAGACTTGGAAGCCTGAAGAGGTAAAGAATGCTATACTGGTTTCTTTTAAGCATAATTTTTAAAAATCTGACTTGGAAAGACCACTGACTGAAGCTATGAGATTCAGAACTTTTCAGTTGTGGGCTGACAGCTTAAAGTGACCACAAATTTTGACTCTGGAAGTGATCATTTTGGTCCATATACAATGAAGTGACAGGCCAAAGCTCAGGTTCTTATAGGAAAGAAATTCCACATCAAGTAGCTTGAAAACAAAGATACTAATTCCAGGTGGAAATGGAGCAGACAAGCCTATAGTGATTACATATAGGGTGTCAGTTGACTTGCTTTATTGAAATCAAGTGGAAGAAGGCAATCCAAGGGTACCTCATCAAAGACAGGAAGCAGTATAGTGAAATATTGAAGGCCTGGTAGAAGTACAACCAGATTTGAAATAAAGATATTGAATTTAAGTTAAAAAAAAAAAAAAGCAAGACTTCCCCTACACTGCATCCCCCCACCTGGATTCCCCTATTAACATCTTGCATTGGCATCTTAACATTTGTCACAACTGATGAACCAATATTAACATATTATTATTAATTAAAATCCATAGTTTAAAAAAACTGTCACCAATTTTTGTGTGATTTTATAGAAATCACTTTATCATCCTGGTTTTCATTCCTCACTTTTGAAATTATAACTAACAATGCTTAGTCAATAATCATATTTTAATATTTTGTGATATTCAATCCTCTTATCAGGATTGAGGCTCTCCTTACTGTTTCCTTTGTCTCAATGAAGTTCAGTAATTTGTCTAATGTAACATAACTGGCAAGTGATAAAACTGTCATTTAAAGTCAGTTTCACTGATTAAAAATCTTATGTTTTGCCCTGGCTGGGTAGGTCTGTTGATTTTAAGAGCATTGTTTCAATATGCCAAGGTTGTGGGTTGGATCTTCAGTCAGAGCACATACAAGAATCAACCAATTAATATATAAATAAGTGGAACAACAAATCATTGTCTCTCTATCTTTCCCCCATCTTTTTCTCTCTCTCTCTCTCTGTGAAAATCAATAATTAAAAAACAATTTTATGTTTCTCTTTTGCTATTATACAATGATTCTGCTCAGTGTTGAATTTTGTTTATGGATACTTTGTTTCCTAGAAAAAATTAAATATACATTCATTTTATTATATTATGCATGCAACATAGGGTCAGGACCTCTACATCAAATCCCTAGTAACTGTCTTGTAACCCATCTTTCAGGTTATATGACAGTGTTTTTCTTTGTTGTATAAGACATATCTTAAATTCATATTTTTAGGAAAAGTCCTATTCTATTTTGTGCTTCAGAAAGGTATGTTTGCTCAGAGTAAAGTAACTATCATGCCCCAGAAAATACTGATGATCCAGGAGAATCTATTCGATTTTATTTAATTCAACTTAGTAAGCGCTTTTACTGCAGGCTTATCTTCTAATCAATCCCAAGGTAGAATCTATGAAATTATAGGAAAAAATGTGATGGCTTCTACCTTACTTAATATTTCATTGTAGTAATACGATACTGTCATTTGCCACATCTCAATAACACTATAGACAGTTACTGATTATGTTCCAAAAGGAGTAATCCTATTATGCAATTTCAAAGCAGAAAGAATGCAACAGTAGATGAATTGGTCATGGGTCAATATATGAAAAAGCTGGAGTTCAAAATGTGACCTGAATAATGAATAAAATATGGTTCACAAGAGGAGTGAGAAAGAGTAATTTCAATAGGTATTAATGATTCTGAAGTGGGGCTTTACACAGAGTTCACACAGCATAGCTGGTAAATATTCTTCCCTCGAGAGGACAGTATATTTGGAAAGGCATGGGGAAAGCAGATTCAGGGAGTTGTGCTAGTAGTTAGAGCAGCTTTGTCAAAAGTTAATTGAACTTGTCAAAGTATAAAATGACATGTACATGTATTTATTACCCTTCTTTTTGAAATTATAGTAAGATTGGATCTAATTTTTTTTCTTTTTTAAAAATATGGAATGCTACACAAATTCACATGTCATCCTTGTGCAGGGGCCATGCTAACCTTCTCTGTATCGTTCCAATTTTAGTATATGTGCCGCTGAAGCGAGCACTGGATCTAATTTTTTGTAATTACAAATATCCGTATCTTTCAATAATAAACCATGACATATTTTCACTATGAACTACTATAAGATTATAAAAAAGAATAAATAAGATTGCTTCATAGAGACTATGAATAACTTTCAAGATATATTCTTAGTAGAGGGGAAAGAGGAAGATGAAGATCAGAATTAAAAGTGTGCTGCCTTCTGTATATACTTAAGAGAAATACACCCATTCTTGTGAACACACACATACAAATGACAAAAAAATAAATAAAATCTAATAAATGGTTATCTATAGGACCAGGAAGGAAACAGGGTTGAGGGAAGGACACAAAAGAAAATAATACTATTATAAATGTATCTCCTTTTATAGTTTTGAAATTTGGAATCATGTATATATTTTACAAATTAAAAACAAAATTGAATTTAAGAAGAATAAAATAAAAACATACTTTAAAAAATGAACCAAACTACTTACCAAGTTGTCTACATTGCAAAAAAGAAATAAACTTTTCTTTCGGTGATTTTATAACACAGAAATTTGATTTATTTTATCCCTGATGGTATACATTCTCAGGACAAAATCTACCAAGTAATATTCAAACCACATTCAGTAGTGTTATTGGCAGTAATAATGATACTATTTTTTAAAGTTATAATAAATACATTTGCATACATGTATACATGTAAATAAATGATCATGGAAATTTTGTTGATTACAGACGGAGATTGCTAGCATAATAGAGATAAGATATAAGTATAAAATCAAAGAAATTATGTGAAAACTCTCAATGTAAAATCTGACTTGGAAATATCATATAAATTCATGATCCTTTTTCTTAAATAATTTCTAATTCCGTCCACTTAACGGCCTAGGAGTGAGGACATCACCAGGAAGAGAGAACCAACGTAGATAGAAGAGGATTAGTTATCAGTCATTTTTGGAAGCTGTGCTACTGTGCAGGACAAAGAAATCAATGCCATTTTAAATACCATCCTCAAACCCTGGCTGGTGTAGATTAATGGATTGGCACCAGCCTAAGAACCCAAGGGTCACTGGTTCAATTCCCAGTCAGTGCATAATACCCAGGTTACAAGCCAGGTCTCCAGACAGGTCCCCAACTGGAGGCATGTGAAAGGCAACCATACATTGATGTTTCTTTCCCTTTCTTCCTCCCTCCCTGCCCTTCTCTCTGAAAATAATGAATAAAATCTTTGAAAAAAACATAAATAAATAAGTACCAACCTCAATTATTGAATAAAAAAGTTTAAAAGACATAATATGCAACATGTAGACCTTATTTATATCTTGAGTCAAACATACCAATTAGAAAATTTGAGTATGTATTGGGTATTAGATAATACTTCATAATATTAAGAACATTTCCATCTCTGTTACTTATACAAGTATAGCAAATTATTTACAAAAGAAATGACTTGCTGTCTGGGATTTGGTTTTAAATATTGCAGGAAAAGAAGTTGAGACTTTAAATGTTCTAAGACTGGCAAAATATTAGTGGTAATATTTGAATGTGAATTATGGGATTATTAAGGTTTATTATACTACTATCTGTACTTTGGGGTATATTTGAAAATTCTCAAATAAAAGTAGGAAAAAGAAAAGAATGAAAAGTTAATTAACTGCTACCGAGACTATGGTCAATTTCAGAGGACAATATGGGAGAACTTTCTATGAGGAGTGGAGGTGTCCTTCCACTTTCTCAGCTCATTACATACCATCAACAAGCCTTAAATGATTCACTTAATGTATTTATTATAAAATGAATAAATCATTAATTACATTAATTAGAAGTTAAACATTAACTAAGGGGTTTACAGTATAGGTGCTAACAATAAATGGCTGAACAAAACAGAAATCTCTTTGCCTTCACAGGGCTTATATCTGGCAGGAGAAAAAAAGACAGAGAAGGAACAAGCAAATAAAGCAACAATGGATAATTACCATAAAAGAAAACATCAAGGAGTTAATATAGACAGGTTGGAAAGACAGCATAGGATTTTAAGGTTGTGAAGAGCCTCCATATAGCTCACACTGAATTTGTGACCTAAAGAATGTCAAGGAAGAGAAAATCCAAAGGACCAACAGATGCTATTGTAGGAAGAAATCTGACTTAGTCCTCCCAAATTCCTGTCCTCTGGCACACATGCACCTTCTTCCAGTGATCTAATCAACACTGATATAGGTACCGCAGTGAAGGGATTTTTCAGGTGTAATTGAAGTTCCAAATCAATGGACCTTCAGGCTGAGACTTTGACCAGGTAAGCTTGACTGAATTACATGAGCCCTTTCCAATAAAGTAGCTGGTAGTAGAAGAGGAAGTCGGTAATTTTGAGGCATGACAGTGACTTGATGTTCCCTTGGTGACTAAGATGGAGGTGACCATGTGGACAGGTATGCAGGTAGCATCTAAAATCTAAGAACAATATTTGGTTGACAGCCAGGAAGTAGAAACCTTACTTAAATAAACACAAGGAACTGCTTTTTCTATCAATAAGATTGAGCATGAGAGAGGGTTTCTTTTGTTTGCCTTGCTCTAGAAGATCCAGAAAAGCACTTTGGCTGGGTGACACCTTGATTTGACCTTTATGATACCCTGAACAGAGAGCCCAGTCATGTGCCATACTTCTGAGCTACAGGAGTGAGCCCTTTACACATTTGAAAGGATGCTCTCTATGGGAGGTATTTTAGTTGTGAAAAATGAAATATTCTTACATTTAGAAAAATGTCAAAGGAGCTATTTGAAGTAGGAGAATACTTCAGGTTCCATTTCAGTGGTGCAAATAATCTGGAACTCATAAACCCAGATAGTGAGAGTTTGAATTCAACTGTTAACATGTAGACAGATTTAACAGGACTTGGGTACGAGTTAGATGTGGGCAGGAGGATGAATGAAAAGTTAGGAGTAAAGGATGTGGCATCTTGAACTTTTGTCAGAAAGTTGGTGATGCTGAAAATAACAAACTGGAAGGGGCAGGGTTGGTGTGGGAGCACGATAATTTGAGTCACATGCAAACATAACAAGGTATACACCAGATAATGGATGGAATGCAGAATGGAAACTAAAGAGAAATTCTGGACTGAAGTAAAAATTGATGGATAATTTGTGTACAGAGGAAAAATAAAAAATCAATAGTTCTCCCTAACTTTGTAGTCCCTGACTTATGTTGGTAGCTTGAATGAGGCCATATTGGGAGTAGTTAAACCATGGACATCAGCAAACACTACAAATTGTGTCTTCCTCCCCCAGCTTCCCCAGAGAACTGGCCGTTAAACATTTACTGACACACTACTGAATACAAAACTTGGGAACTTTAAGTACAGCCAGCTCCAAAGAAATTAAAAAATATCTAAGGTAGTTGTCACAGAAGAAACTTTCATGAAAAATAGAAGTGTCCTCTGTGTAAATTGCTCAGGATGTCCAGAGAGTATGGGTAACTTTGGTGCTATGAATTTGTCATTATCCCAAGAGCATCTTTAATAAAATTGCGGCCATCTGGCAAGGAATTGAGCAAAGATTATATGCTGAGAAAAACAGATCCTAAGGAGCCTACTATGATTGGAAAACAAATGACAAATAATTTTCTGGGATAAGAATCAACAGATCTGAGTCCCTTGTGTTAGTACTACCACTTTACCTCCCTCGGCCTCAGTTCCTCTTTTGTATAATCAGGGGTTTGGAATATGTTTTCTGTAAGGCCCATTCCAGCTCTGTTAGTTGAGAATTGATGTCCCAAGATACCCAAGAAATCAGTTAAAACAAGAAATAAACCCCAGCATCCTCAAACCCACCCCAGCCTCCTTCAACCACACTTTGGTAATTGCATCCTTTTTACTGTGAACCCTGTATCTGCAGCCATATCTTCTAGGAATTAAACACATGCATCATCTCACATTTGGTGCAGGTACTATTGAAGAGAGAAATGAGACAGTCAACTGAGGCTGATTAATGTGCTGTCTCAGAGGCAGGAGCAGGGGGAGAGCATTGTATTAAGCAAAGCTACCCCACCCACTTCATCCCTTCAGCTCAAATGATTCAGTTCCTGCTGTCGAGAACAGAAGTGAGTCATTATAGCTGAAAAAAAAACAAAACAAACAACCTTTTTTTTCTTTTTCATGCTTAACTTTTCAATACCTTTAAAATTAGGTTTATCAAATAGTCATCCAGAACAAGCTTAGCTCTCTCTCTTTGGGGGCTTCATGAATATCGTGTGCAAATGGCCTGTCCTTGGGAACTTAACCAATGGGCCAGGCTTTGATTGTCTGGCATTCAACAGCTTACTCTGCCACCAACTCTGATGCCTGTGAATTGCTTCAGAGTTCTAGCAAAGGGTGTCCCCCTACCTATGACTGGAACTGCAGAGGGGACTGGAAACCAAGTAGGGCTTTAGCGTCTACCTAGGGCAGCCAAGGGCTGCAGGGAAATTAAGTCCTCACAGTGAAGTGAGCACATACAAGATCTGCTTCTAAAGGAGGGGGGGAATGAGGGTTCAGGGGCCACCTCTTCAGTGTCTGCTAATATCAAGGCCAGAGTAAGAAACACATGGAAATAGAAATGTCATATACCACAGCAAATGAGAAACATAAAAGGATGTGGGACAGAAAAGATATCGAGGAATATTATGAAAATACTGACTCTGCTTACCATGACATGCCCCTCACTCTAAATATCTATGTAGCACTTGTGTGTACTGATACAGAGCTCAACAAGACAATTTTGCCCCAAAGCATAGATTCATGGGTAATCAGATAAGCAGCCCCTATCAGCCTAAGTGTAGCTGAAATTGCCCAAAGATATGGAGATTGAGCAAACAAGAGGAAAATAAATAAATAACATGACATAAAATCCTCAGGGATGACATCTTAGGGAAAGAATACACTGAGGAGCTGATCGAGACATTTTATAAATGCAGTGATCAGATGGCCTAGCAGAGCACAGTGAGCATCATTAAGAAAACAAAGATGTGCCGTGACTGGTGTGGAACAGCTGGTTGGGCATCATTCCACAAACTGAAAAGTGGCCGGTTTGATTCACAGTTTGATTTTGGTCAGGGCACATACCTGGGTTGCAATCCAGGTCCCCAGCTGGGAGTATGTGAGAAGTAAATGATGGATGTTTTTCTTGCACATCGATGTTACTCTCCCTCTCCTTCTCCTTTCCCTCACTCTAAAAAGAATACTTAAAACCTAAAAATATATAAAAAGGTTGAGAAAATTAATCAATTGATATAAAATTAGAAAATACTGGTAAAAGTGGGAACATAGTTTTTAGTTGAGTCTGGGTTTGGATGAAGGAAAGGGCAGGGATTGAAAATCCGAAGGAGATAGCTATTTGGAGAGCTGGTGATACTCTTCCAAGGAAAGAATTAAAACTGGTTGCTGGAGGAGGCAGTACAGGGTGAAGGGGGGTTGTCTGTTTATTCATTTACTTTAATAAAGAAAAATTTTTGCCCTGGCTGGTGTGGTTCAGTGGATAGGTGCCGACCTGCAAACCCAAGTGCTGCTGGTCGGATTCCCAGCCAGGGCACATAACCAGGTTGCAAGCAGATCTCCAGCCAGGTCTGTAGCTGGAGGCAGGTGTAAGGCAACCATACATTGATGTCTCTCTCCCGTTCTTCCTCCTCCCTTTCCCTCTCTCTCTAAAAATAATGAATAGAATCTTTTTAAAAAGAAAAGAAAAATGTTGCATGTCTACTGGCTATGGATTTAGTAGGTTAAAAATAAGGAGGAAAATAGTTTGATGAAGTGATATATTACAAGACATTCCTGACTGAAAGGAAGTCCAATTTTTCAGAATGGGAACAAGTTACAATGGAATATAACTCTTCACGCTTAAGTATGAAAAAGAAGGGAAAAAATAAGATAAATTTACAGTGGTGAAACCTGACAACACTACCTCAAGCCAAGTCATCAAAGTGATAAGACATACTGATAGCATGCCCCCTTGATATGATGTGATAAGAATGATACATTCCCTCTATGGTCTTTCACCAGAAACAAAATGCCCCAGTATAATATGAGAAAAAACATCAGATAAACCCCAGTGGAGACACATTCTACAAAATACCTGGCCAGCACTCCATAAAAACTGTCAAGTTGATCACAAACATGGGAAACCTAAGGCACTGTCACACAACTGAGAGGAATCTAAGGAGCTATGACTACTAAATATAATATGATATCCTGGATTAAGTCCTGGAACCAGAAAAGGACATCAGGGGAAAATGAAGGAAATCTGAATAAAACATTTAATTAATAAGAGCATAGCTATATTGCTTTGTTAACTGTGACATGTGACATGCTATTGCAACATATTAATAATAGAAGAAGCTAGTACCAAGTAAACAGAAGTTCTCTACAATCTTCAAAATAATTTGGTAAATCTAAAATAAAAATTTATTTAAAAAACAAGTAAAAATAGATTTTTTGGAAAACAAGAGATCAGGAAGTTTAATAAAGACTTTAAACCAATATTGGTTCAGCATCTCTAAATGTGTTTTTTTCCCTTGGCACAGCATTAATGTAAGGTGCCCTAGGAAAACAATACATCATTTCTTTGGTCAAATAGTTTTGAGATAAGAGGCAGACTGTAAGACCTTTGCAGATCTAAGCACATTAAAATATTCAAAATTCTAAGAAATCTTCCAGAAAACAATTTAATATTGTTCACCATAGCATTTCCCAAACCTACTGTAAATTTTTAAATCTTTTTGTCCATATCTTCTAACATCTGTGGAGGGAGCAATTCCTAGATAGACTTTGGAAAGTGTTTGTTATACTTAATATGTACTATCTTATTGAAATCAATAATGAGCTGCCTATGGAAGAATTATATGATAATATTAAGTTTTTAGCTGTGTAGAATAGCATGTGATAAAAGAAATTTTGGATGGCTAATCTACCCAAGAAAAGGCTTTGCTGAAACAATAAGTGCTATCAGAATTCTGAAGAAATGTTATGTTGAATAATATTTGTTCTATAGCATTTTCCATAATCTGAATATTTGTTTATTGTATTTGGTGATGTTCTTCAGCATTTCTCTATGTTTTGGTATATACCATAAATTTGTAGACTGGCTGGGGGGCTGTATTAGGGGAATAAAGAGTAATGGCAAAATAAAATAAAGATAAAATTAAAAAGTAAAAACAAATTCCTAGACTTACCAAGGTCCAGTTTGATTTTTTTGTCAAGAATAGGAAATAGTATTTTGACAGAGTAATATGAAACAGCATTGTAGGTGGAAAAAGAATGCTTGTATTAAAGCAGGTTTTTTCTTATTTTTTTTCTAGCTTGTGACCCTGGAATCTTTATTAAGTCATCCCATATTTCAACTATCACAGTGGTGGTGGGGGGAATGGAAATACTAATGTTCATTACTGATATGAGATTAATAATCCAATATTTTGTATTATACATCAAAATAATCTGATTTTTGTTTTCAAGTTCAAATACCTGACCTCTACATTTAAACAAACTGAATCAGCACTTGTATCTGCATTATTTTTAATTCTTATGTGTTTCAGCACACATCACTTTGGTGGAGATCTGTATACTTGGCTGTAAGCTCCCCAAAAACTGGGACTGTGTTTTCTTCACCAGGTCCTAGCTCATAGCTAGCATTCAGTAGATATTTCTGAGTGATAACATGAGTGAATAGACCGATATATAGGTGAATGGATACATAGCTGGTAGTATAGATAAATAAGTAGATCAAGTACTTATAAAGGATTAAATGACCCCATATTAATAAGAGTACTGTTAATTTCAGGGTAAAACATTACACTATTTTACATAGGGGACCATTAAAATATTTATGTGTTGGGAAACATAACAAGCACTCTTGATATTAAATGATTATTAAATACAACTTCAATGCATTAAATAGAAAGTTTTTCACTCAAATGGCACCTGGGACTTTGCATTAAGTAATGCCAGAATGTGTGAGTAAATAGTGTGGAAGTGAATGGAATTGCTGAAAGTAACCAAGACTACTTTTCATAAGCAAAATCATTTGTATGAGTAGTAATCAGAGAACAGAGCCAAACAAATTCCATTTTTCTGACAATCACATTCAGGAGTATAGAACAATTGAAGATACTCCAAAGATATAAAATTTGGGTTAAAAATACTTTGAAAAAAATTCCATGCTTTATTTTGTGCACAAATAGTACTGTATTCTCTAAAAAGCAACATGGGCAATTGGCTAATTCTAATACAATCTCCTCTATTAACCATAACAATTATTAACCTAAGAATTAACTCTAACTACTAAACTGAAGTGGGGTGGGGGGTGTTTGGATTTCTAACAACTGTTATATTTTTCTACAATTCCACTGTGTCTTAAGTATTTGTCTTAAGATCCCCTTGTCTGTGTTTCTGTATTGCAAACATGAGCCTTTCCTATTGCTTTTATTTTATTTGACTTTGAAATTTAATTGGTAAAGATTGCAAACATCAATTTTTCTACCATTCATACTACCTGCTGTTTACCTAACAGGTGCTACTGTTTTAGAGCATTATACAGAGCTCATTTTTTATGACAGCAATATGTGAGAGCATGTTATAGTTCATTAAAAATGTACAAATAGGAAAAATTATAAATATAACCATTTCTCGGCATCATCATTACAACAGCATTGTGAATGGGGGATACTGACAGGGGTCACTCAACTCTGTTTGTTGGGAGGACCAATGGCAGTTGTACCCCCATCAGATGATTCTCTCTCATATATGGGAAGAAGCCAGGCTAATTATTTTAGAGAGTTCCACAATACAAACACTTGAATGGTTATCACAGTGGACAGGCAATGCAATTACCTAGGTAGAAAATAAAGGTTAGAAGGAACAATAAAAAGGCTGCCTTCTCTGATTTGAATGTCTTGGTATTGCTTGCTTTCTCTCTCTCTCTCACCACCAAATCTCTGGTTAGTACCAACAGAGGGAGTATGAGGAAAGTCACCAGAAAAGACAAGGAATGGTCACTTAACTCCAATTATGTGGGTTTACTTGGCAAGCCCAGCATGTTTCCTCAGCTGAACTTGGTAATTAAAGGTGATATGGGTAGGTTAACAGACTCCTCAGTGGAAACTTTTTCTGCTTCCTTTGGCTTTAGTACTCTAAGCTTAATTCTTCCTTCCCTGTGGATTTTTCTCCATGATTTTTTATATGCAGCTCTCCAGTTACCTGAGCTACTACTTTTTTATGCTTCTAATTACTAGAGATGTGACCTTTGGCTACTCACTTAACTTGTCTAACATCTGCTTTCTCCATTTTAATATGGGCACAATTTCTGTTGCTACTTCGTAAGGATCTTAGTGACAAATTAGAAAAATATATTTGAACATGATTTATAAGTTGAACAAGACAATCAAATAATGAGGTATAATTATTGTAATTTAGTGTGTGACAATTCCTTATTCAAGGTTTTTAAAATCTTCTATCATGCATGGCCAAGTCTTTGAATACAGTGACTAAGCCTCCTTTGTCTGGGATGTCTTCTTGTTCAGTAACTCTGAGTAGTTGGTGGTACTGCCTCCAGTTCCTGTAGGGAATAATTTTAAGTTCATTTCTAGACTCTGTGGGGTAGAACACTGTGATCAACAAGCAGCTCTGCCATGGACACAGGAGAGAAGTGGTGTCAAGCACAGCATATACTTGATAGCTCTGTATAATGCTCTAAAACGGTAACCCATAATGGAGGTATGTGAATAAAATTCAACCCTGGACATATGTATATGAACTTTTAAAACATTTTCTTGAAAAACAGGAAACTTAGTGCAACTGTACCTGCACTTTCCCCATGACAACAGTGAGCAAAATCTAAGTACAGTCTCATTTCCTCTTCTAGGTGAAATGCATACTCTCCAATTAGCCCTAGCCCCTACCACTCCCTATTGCCTGCTCCTGTCTGTTTACTTCACTGACTTTATTTTCTAAAGGTGTGTAGGCATTATTACTTCTGATTGGTGCCTGACTTTTCCTGCAGAGGTTTGTGGCGTTAGATTCATTTACAAAAATCCAACCATGATGAACACTCTTTGAACACTGTATATTAAGATGAACTAAAACTCTTAGATGCTCTAAAGTGCCGTGTAGCATAGCTTTCTCATCTCAAATCCACACTCTAGCCTGAAAATGTCAATGCCATTATGCATTGATCAAGCCTTTTAGTAAAAACTTCATTCAATGAATCATGGCCAACACAACGTAGCCAAGTCTCAAGTGGGAAAAAGAGTCTTTCTCTTCTTCTCTGTGTAATCTCTCAGCACTGTCAGGATCCAGCCAAAAGCAAAGAAAGAGCAATATAAAATGAAGTGAGTAACCCACCATTTGTTGAGTGAAGATAAATTAACAACTTGTTATGGTGTTGCTTTTTTAAAGTAAAAATGTCTGCAGACAGGTTTAATGTGAAAAAGTGCATTTGTTTTCCTCTAATAGGGCATGTTTATCACCCCTACCATCCTCCCTCATTCCTTCTTGGATCCCTTCTAATTGAACAAAGTGGACTTAAATTGAATTAAAGTGTCAAAAATATTCCACTTAAATTGATATATCTACTTCCTTAGTTCAAATGGATTCATTTAGGTGCAATATGTAAGAAGTGTTGAGGGATTGTATTTTGACAACTAGAAATATTTTGCATGTTCCTCTATTCCTCCATGGTATGTAATTCAGGTATGGAAAGCAAAGGGGATGTGAGAGGAGAGCCAGGTAGAGAAGGAATAAGGAGTCCAATGGGTGGGGAGGGGTGGCAGGAGCTGAAGGAAATGGTTGTGTTTGCATGACAACAACAAAATAATTTTTTTGACAATTTTTCAGCAACAGTAATTTTTCAAATTAAATGGGCAAAGCCAATCCTTAGTTTGATAAAGTTAAAATGCCCCCTGGCATGTGTTTCATTGATGCCTTTCATTTATCGGTGTTGGGACTGTATACACGTGGGCAGTATTTACATTAAAAAAGAAAAGCTGGATTTTAAACACTGTGAATTTTAATATCAAATAATAACATTTAAGATACAATATCAAGGTGTCTTTTTGGACTTAGATTGTCAGTTCTGTGTTCACTTGTTAGGTTACTACAAAAAACAATTCAAATATAATAACTAGTTTTACCTTCAATTTAAATACAAAACATAAAACAATTACTATCATATTTGAGGCAAAAAATAATTTAGCACTTAAAACTATGGTTATGGACTATAAAGTAAGAAGAAAATAGGGAGAGGAAATCAATGTGAATTTGTGTAACTCAGGAGGATTCATGAATGAGGTTCACATGTGAAAGATGGGAAATTTAATGTTTCCTGCTTGTTGGGGGAAATTGGACTACTACTCACCAGGCAGCCTTTGGCAGTTTTGACAAATGTCATAGGTATTAAAATAAAATTAACCAAATTGGAAGCAAAACACCTATTTATAAATCACTGGGTGAACATTCAGATCTCTTTTTGGTAGGGCTCTAGCAAATAAGGAAGTAAAAGTTATCGCTTAAATATGAAGTTAAACCAGGCCTCACACCTCCCTCCTATTTCAGATCTCTACACTGGAATCCATATATTCAGACATGCCCTGCAAAAGGAGAACAAACTAAGGAAGTTCTGAAGAGCAGCCAGTTTAGTATCTAGCCCACTGCATGAATGACCTGCCTAACTGGTCCACTCAAAGACAAAGCAGGAAAAATAGGACAGTGCTCAGTCCTTAACACCCCAGTGGAGTTGCTCACTACATCAATAGATAAAGGGAAGAGAGGGTAAGAAGATCAAATTTATAAACACCAATTTTTTTTCTTATCAGTGCCTTTGCCTACTTATAAAATGTAGTTCTTAGATTAGTACCTCCTCTTTCCCAGAGGGAGGAGAAAGTTAATAGGTAGCCAGAGAGTTCAAGTGTAACAGAAAACCCTACTCTATGAGCTGAGGCCAAAACATAAGATGAACAGCTAAAATATTTCCCAAAACTTGGAAAATAAATTATCCCATGCATCTATAATTGTAAGGGAGTCTAGAAACATTTGTCTTATGTCTGTAACCTTTCATTTCTCCTCATCCTCACACAAAACTTTCAAGAGTCTCTTTCAACTGAGCGTCCCATCTGTTGACCATCAGAAATGTTTCAACATCATTATGACACATCTTAAAATACAAACCCTTGGAGGTTTACATCCCAAAATGGTAGCTCATGTAGAGGCAGGTATAAAGAAACTAAAATGATCAGACTTGGAAGAAAAGACTGAAAAAAGGAAAAAAACCTAGTGATATGAATGCTGGAGGAAAAGAGGGAAATACATAATCACTGTCTTTGAATATCTACAGCATTATCATGGGAAAAGATAATTATGCTAATTCTTTATGATCCAAATAATAAGTGTAAATGCAATCAAACTTATTCTCAAGGTAGTGAGTTCCTAATCACTGGAAATTTATCAGCTCTAATATTTTGATAACTTACCAGGAATATTATATAAAGTTGTTCTCAAAGGGAAAATAGTCTCAGTTTCTTAAGGAACCCTATAACCCTGAAATTCTATGATTCTATGAGTCTAAAGACATTCACATTTTTTAAAACCATTCCTAAACCTTAACTCCAGTAGCATTGCCTTCAAAATGTAAACTTCTACTGCTATTTCCTCTTCAATCCATGAACTTAAAGTGCACATTATTATTTGTTTATTTATAAGTCTACTTTTGGAACTTGAATACTCATTGGACTTGGTTCAAACTGGTCTATGTTCAAAAGAGGAGAGGATAAGATTTCCTAACAAACAAATTTATCCAATAATCATAGTTTTAAACAGCACATAAAGATGTTGTAGAAGCTCAAATTCATCACCAATCCAGAGCTCATATTTGAATTCTAGATTCATAGTGCTTTCAAATAGGAATTTCCTCTTTGTGTGATAGGTATCACAAATGTCACTTACAACTAGGAAATGTAAACAAAAGTGACCGCCTATCTCACCAGCCCCCTACCTACACATATACCATCCCCCACACACAGCCTTTTCTTCCCCCAATATTTCCAGTCTCAATAAATGACACCAATATCTACTTGTTAGCTTAGAATAGCACCTAGAAGTCATTCTTTTTTTCTCATCTTCACCTGCAAATTCTCATCCTCACCTGCAAAGCTCTTCAGGTTCTTTCAGGTCTACTTCAAAAATATATTTCAAACTTATCTTCTTTTGTCTCCTCAGTTCTCATTCTAGTCAAGGTTGTCATTATAAGTCCCCTAGACAACTGTTACCATCTCTAACTGATCTCCCTGCTTCCGCTTCTGGGTTTCTCTGATCCATTCTCCATACCACAGTGAGAAGAGAGAAGGCAAGGAAAATTCAATGTGCTGTGTTTCCAAAACAACCAAACACAAAGTAAAAAACAAAAGACAATTTACTTTTCTTTTAAAGATTTTTTCATTTAGTATTTCCAGAGAGAGGAAGGGAGAGAGGCAGAGAGAGAGAGAAACATCACTGTATGGTTGCCTCTCACCTGCCTCCAGCCACAGACCAGGCTGGAGACCTGTCCCACAACCTGGTCACCTGCCCTGGCTGGGGAATCAAACTAGCAACCTTTGGGTTCACAGACCAGCACCCTATCCACTGTGCTACCAGCCAGGGCTAATTTAATTGTTATACAGTATAGTTAATAAATACTGTTATCGTTGTCATTATTTTTGCATTTCACTAACCTGACTAGTGTTTAATGTAGAAGCAATCATTTCTAAAAAAAAAACAAAAACCTTCAATTTTTACTCAGAAAGGAATCCTTATCTCCAGAATTTGAGATGAAGAACAAGTTCAAATATCTCATTGACAAAATAATAATTGGTCTTTATTGTTTTCAATAAAGACCAACCATTTCTATTGTTTTCTTTCCATGTTCTTTCTAAAACTTTAGGTTTGAAAGCATATATTGTGTGTGTGTGTGGGGGGGGATCATTCACTAATTCATTTATTTATTCATTCTACATGTGACTTTTAAACATATATTCTAAGTTATAGGCTGAAGGTCAGCAATATAGGCATTAACAAGTGAGACAATTTCTAATCTCATGTGGAATACAGGTTAGTAGGAAATAAAAGTGGTTGAAGTTTACATATGCAGCTTCAATTTAAGAAAATGTTTATCTATTCAACTTCTTGAAACAGTAGATAGTGCCAGAGGAAAGAAAGATATGCTGAGGTCAGTAAGTGAATACAGGGAATCAATACGTGAGAATTTTTTAAAATAATATCCTTAGTAACTAGTAATATTATCCCTATAAATGCCCTAGACTATTGCCATTTAAGTGAGCAGTGTCTCCTCCTGCATCAATTTCTCTCCCACCACCCCTACTTCTAGAAGTAGACTTTACTTAAACAATGTAAATGGTACTTTCAAGGAATAGAAATGTAGGAATGACCCTGAAAGGAAAGAGAATTTAGGAAAACATTTATTGAGTACCTAACATATATCAAGAGTTTTTTTTGTGTGTGTTATTCGACTTTTTTTTGAACTTTCAGTAGGAAGTATAAATAACTATCTTGTATTTTTCTTTGTAAATTCCTTGCATCACAGAGATGGCAAGGAATTTGTTTAAGGTCTCAAAGATACACAGAGTGGCAGGATGGAAATTCAAATCCAAGTTCATCTCCTCACTCCCAGGCCAATTCATTGTATTCTACAACATTAGTACCTTTGATGAATCAGGCCAAGTTCTTAGGCTCTATATGGAAAAGGACGTTTGCACCTTGGAAATAAGCTAGAGACTCATGGAAGTCCCTGAGGCTTCCCTACCAAGGCCCTTTTCAGGTTACCTGCCACTTCAATTCTCTTGCAAACTGCTTTCAGCATCCTCTGGGACTTTCATAATTATGCTCTGCCTCTCTCCCGCTTCCTCCCTTTCATTCCCTGCCCCTTGGCCCCTCTCAAATGGGAATTAATCCAGCCTCAAACAAGCTGTCACTAAGTGAAGATTTTACTGTGATTATTGCTAGGGAGAAAGATGTTGCCTCTCCTCCCCCTCCTTCAAATGCCTTATTTGCAGACTAGAAATCAAGGGGCATGTGTCCAATTGATACATTTCCCTTCAAATAGCAAACCTAATGCAGAAGTGGGATGCAAATTTAATTATTCCACATGTACAGAACAGAAACAGCATCTCATAGTTAAATTTGTTCTCCTGTGTCAAAAAGATTAAAAACAAAAGATGTTGAAGTGGTTTGTGTGAGTGGAATACATTTCAGTTTATAAAAATATGAGGCAATGAAATAAGGGTGCAGGGGGGCTTATTTCTACCACATGGAATTATTTCCAAAGGTTCCCTCTCAGAAAGCTCTGGTTCTCACCTGTGTGCCCCAAAAGAGACTTCAATTTCTTTTTCTAGGGCAATTTCTCCAAATAATCCCCTCCAAACCCCTTATCCTCCAGCTAAATCCACCTAATTTTTAAAATAAAGTTGGAATAAAATAGGGGCACAGTTGATTAACTATAACCTAAATGAGTCTAGTGGTTAAGAGTTTCCACAGCTGGCTACTTAGAATCAAACCTTGACTTTGCTGCTTAATAGTTATATAAACTTGGGCAAGTTACTTGACTTTTCTATGTTGCTCTCTTGCTCCATAAAATGGGGACAATAATGGTGCCCATCCCCCTAGGGTTTTTGTAAAGAGAAAATGAGTCAATATAAGTATTGTGCCTACAAGTGCCCAGAACTTAGTAAGCAACCAATAAACTGTAGTTATCACAACACATTCTAGACTTGCTTCTTTTTCCTCTTCAGCACATCCTTCAAGACACAACTCAGTTGTCTTTGCCATAAACTCACCCCTTCAGCCAATAGTTAACCTTCTCATCTCTCAGTTCCCATAAAACACTGTTTCTCTCACTTAAAACTTACCACATTCTTCCTACTCAATGTCCCTAAGAGCAAAGGGAAGGGATCATCTTCCTCTTTTATAAGCTAAAAAGAAAGTAAGCAACTGCTGATCAGTTAAATGAATGAAGACAAGGCGTGTCTTCATTAGAACCCTTGTGGTACTATGTACCCAGACCCTGCGCCAAGAATACATTATCTAATTTAATGTTTGCAACATTCTTAGAGGTAGGTTTTATTATCTGTATGATATGGATAAGGCAGTGGAAATTCAGAGAACGTTAGTTACCTCGTACAAGGGCACAAAGGCAATGAGAGGCAGCATGGGCATTGGAAGCTATCCATACACATTTGGTTAACTCCAAAGATCCTGTTTGGAACCACCTAGCAATACTACCCAAAAACCCCCAGGCCTGAGAAAAGACAACCCAGGAAGTGGTGCTTTATGAAATCTGAGTTTCAGATTCATTGAATTTACACTGGTACTTCATCTAGTAACAAGTAACGCTACAGATCAGAAACTGTTACTGACTTCCCTTGATAACTCCTAGTTTGAGGTGAAGGGAAGGAGAGAGCAGTGTTGATCTCCATCCACCCCCTGTAGCTGCGACTATTTCTGAGCGAGTGACTGCTTTCTTGATTGATCAAGGAAGGCCCTCCTCTTCCAACTCAGGTGGTTTCTTGGGTCTCCTATCAAGCCACCTCATCTTTATTCTCTGCTGAAGCTAAAAGGCCTTCTTAAAATTCTTTCCACGTTCCCCCTTCTTTACCTTGAAGTTTCTTTAGACATGCTCCTGGTGATTCTCAACCCTACTTCAAAATCCTTTGGCAACCAAGTCCCATCCCAGCCAATTAGTTCCTCTGGGAGGTTTCCCCTGTTGCTCCAAGGATGACATTGCATTGATTTGCCCATTTATTACTCCTTATCTCCTCTCTTGTCCGTGTTCTCCCTGAGGGTAGTGGCAGTGTGTACTTTATTCACAATTAATTCCCCAAACAGGCCAGCTACTTTAAAAGAAATTATGAAAGAGAAGGACGTAGAGGGGAGAGGAAATGGTCCGTGATTATAAAATAGATGAAGCAGAAAAAGAAAATAACTAGAACTCAGATTCTTGACTCCAGGTTCAGATCATGTATTTGTTTCTACAGAACGCTCACAGAAAGTTTTGTGTCTGTTTTCTTTTAAATAAAACATGTTTCAGGTTATCTGGTGCTTGAACAATCCCTTCAGATTTCAGGAAGCAGTTAACTGTAATTCCCCTTCCTTCTGCCTACACTACCCTCTCTCCACTCCCTAAACATACTGAAGAAAACAGTGTAAGGCTAAGATTACCTGGAGAAAAGGACCCAACAGCTCTTTGAGAAATAAATCTCTGTCTTAGTCTCTGTTTTTGTCTGTCTCTCTCAACGTGGACGCAAACCTTACCTCCCTTCCCTTGCTTTTTGTAGCTAATGGTTTATCCTAAACCCTTAGTCTAAGCCTGAGCTTCACAAACTCAACTGTGCAGAAAAATCACCTACAGAGCTTTTGAATCCATTCCTAGCTCCCAATTTGCAACCTGGATTTAATTACCTAGGTCTGAGGTGGGGCCAGGATTTGCATTTTGAAAAGCCCCTGGAGCAGAGGCAACTTCTCCAGGCACCGGATCTCTGGTCTCAGTATGTAACTAGAGTGTGTGTGCATTGTGGACCTCTATGTAACAATGTTGAGTGTGAGTGAGTTGTGGACCAGTTTTATTGTTTTTGATCACCGATCATTTTATTAGTGTTTTGAGCCTTTAGAGGTCCTGAGGAGATGCGAGGAAAAAAGGCTGCTTTCATACAGTTTACAGACTAAATGGAGGCTTGCATTAAACAAGGTTTATTTTCAAGATATCTTGGACAGAACAATCATTTTGAGAGAACTAGGCTACAGTCCCTGCACAAGCTGGGGTTCAGTGTCTGCTGGATTGTGTGAGCATCTCATCTGTCCTCTATCCTAGCCATATCCCTGTATTTTCCATTTTCTCTCATACAAAATGGTTATCATTGTATCTATCTCATAAGTACTGTGGAATATGATAAGTACTCTGTAAATATCTTTTATCACTGTTAGTAAACATTATAAAGAACCTGATTAGATAAATATTATTTTTCCTCTTTATTGCCAAAGACCCTGAAGTGTAAGTACTCACTTAAGTCCACAGAGGCACTTAGTGTTAAAATTAGAATTTATGCACAGGTCAGCCTGATTCCAAAGCCTTTGCTCTTAACTACTGGGCTTTGGTCAAATGGGATCTTTTTGATATTTGCTTGTGTTATGTGCTGTTGAGATGGGTCCAAGTCCTGGAGACCCTACACATTAGTGGTGTCCTGTCCTCAACAATCCTGCTCCACTCCTGCAGACTCATGCCTATGGCTTTTTTTTTTTTTTTTTTTAATGGACTCAATTCATCTCATGCTTGGTCTTCCTCTTTTCCTTCTATTTTTCTCAGCATTATTGTCTTTTCCAAAGAACCCTGCCTTCTCATGATGTGCCCAATGTAGGACAGCTTCAGGTTTGCTATTTTTAGATGATACAGTTTTAGGATCACTTAAGAAACCTGAAAGGAAACAGCTCCATGTCAGCAACCCTCTATTTCCTCAACCCAGACTAAACATCCCAACCCACAGTGAGCACAGCCTTGGGCACGGAGGGCTTCATGGCCCTACTTCCTCATGCTTCCTTATGGTCCTCTGCCCCAGAACCAGGAAAGCAGCTGAAAAGTCATGTACCAATTGTGGGAAAGTGTGTCTCCATTTAGCATAGGCAAGTGATTCTTCATTGCCTCTGTCAAATAAAACCAGCCCTTAGTTCAAGCCATTTCCTCCAGAAACTGCAGCATTGCTTTTTCCCACCCTGAGCTCAGTTAGATTAACATGAATGATCTTTCTTCACAGAGGGGTCCCAGATCACTGGGCTCTGCCAAGCCATTTTCCACTCAGTATGACTCTCGTTCTGGCCTCTAGCTTGCAATGTGGCCCTTTCTCTATTTGGAAGTGGCAGCTGTTTAACAGATGCTCACCCACTTAGATTTGGAATTGAGGCCTTAAAAGATGTGGAGAGAGAACAGGACATTGCAGATGCATCGTGATAAGTTCTAAAGGTAGAAAATATTGATCTAGCAAAAGAAAGCCACCATAGCTGACTCTAATGAAGACAGAAATGATATTTTACTTTTTCAAAAATGTGTACTAGTATTTAAAATAATCTTAACCATTGCATTTCTCTTACTTGAAAAATAAAGCACAAATCAAAAAAGTGCAAGAGATATAAAATTGAAAGTAAAACATCTGTGTCATAACTTTCTTCATTCTAGAGGTAAATCATTGCTTATAGTATCTTGTGTATCCTAGAATTTGTACACATATCAAAGCATTTAATATAAATGTTTACTACTTTATATATAATATTCTGTACATTGTTTTAACATTTTTCTTAAAAGTATAATGTGTATGCAGAAGAATGCGTGTATTGTAAGTTACACTTGTTTTATATTTTTATAAGCTGAATGCTCTGATGTAACCAGCTGGACACAGACCAAGAAAGAGAACAAAACAGAATTCTACAAGTTCACTTCTTGACCATACTTTTTAATTTAATAAAACAACTTGGTGATCTCTCCATTTCAGCACACATATGAGGTATTTCCTGAAAATATCAAGCCAATGTCAATATAATTAAAACATTATATGGCTTGATATTTTCTGGACAGACCTCGTAGGTCTACCATTTTCTTTTAACTGTTGTAGAATATTTGACTGTATGGAAGGGCCATCATTCATTTAATAAATTGGCTATTGATAAGACATTTAGGCTATTTCTAGTTTTGCTTTGTAAATACTACCATGAATATATACTCTTGTATCTCTTTGCATGGTTCTGAGTATTTTTGAGAATACATTTTTGAAAGATAATTGAAGACTGCATTTTAATTGTTAAGAACATTTCAAAATGGATCTGTAAGAAGTTTATATTAATATACCCTCCCACACTAATACAACTAGAAAAGTACATTTTTTAAGAACTGCTTATTGAACATATATCATTTAGAATATACTGATACACAAAGAAGTAAAAATGACCCACTGTCTTATTACCTAGAGATAAGATTATTTTCATAAACATGTGAACATTTTTTTTCTTAGATTCACATGAGGAGGAAGGGCGTTTATTTGAAAGTTATCATGAAAAGACAGACCAGCCTAAAGATACTGCTCAGTTGCTGTTCTAAGAAACAAATGTGCTCTCATTCACTTTAGCACTAAAACTTTCCCATGGCATCATTTTGGCAGCCTCTCCCCGTCTCTCTTTAAAGTACTTGTTGCTTGGGAGGGAAGAGGGGACAGTGCCCTGATCCACAGGAGAGGGGCCATGGGAGCTGGCTAACCGGGCAGTGGGGCATGTTATACTTCCTGTGCAGATAACAGGCGTTCTGGGAGCCATTCACTAATGTCCAAATTCCCTGATAAAGGAAACAAATCCTTATGCAATGTCACTGAAAGGCAAACTCCTTTCTTTATCTCTCCATGCATTTCTCACCACTGACAATCACTGACTAATATCTCTACTCCATATATAGGAGAGGAAAATGTTCACAGAAACAGTTTCCGTGAGGGGTGTGATGTCATCAAACAGAACCACACAGAACAACAGATAAAGTGAGAGCACTCCTGCAGTATTCATCTCCCTCTCCCTTGTTCATTCTACCTGTGACATCGTATTTTTAAGCAAATGACTTGAACAATTCTTGTAGGGCTATATTCCCTGTAAACTCTACCTTCTGCCTTCTGCCTTCGGAGCTAAATGTGGTCTTACAAAACATATGCTGTGGTATTCCCCAAAATCTCAAAATCACTTGTGGACCATGTCTGATTGCTTCTCCAAAGCCAACTACTGTTTAGGCTCTAGATAGGTTCTAGAAAGCCTCATTCCCACCTGAAAACACTCTTACTCCATCCTAGATTACAGCTGGAATCTTAAATTTTCCTTCTCCTTTAGACTAGTATCTACAGGAAAGATTATCATGTTTGCAGTCAAAATCTCAGAGCCTAAAGTAGTTTTGGACACAAAGCAGTTGTGTTTGCAATGTCTGATGATTAAATAAATGAAAGAACTAACCTAACTTTACCTCCCTGCTTGGCCAGACCAAAATCCATTCTTCTCTTATTGGCTAACATAATGAATTATCAAAACCTACTCTGCTCTGCTCTGTTTTTCTTGCCTGTTTGGTAGTTAACCACTATTGCCTCAGGCAATATTATAGCTATGCTTGTGGAAATCCATAGATTATAAACAGTTATTTAGAAACACCAAGCCAGAACAGACTCAGTAAACAGAGGCTAGATGGGCCATGCAAATAGCCTATACAGTTGGATTCAGCTGCAGGTGCAGGAGGAAAAAGCAGACAAGGTTAGATTGAGGTACATGACCTGTGCCTGGACATGACTATCACTGGGCTGCCCAGCAGGTATTAATGAGTGGTTCAGGATGCAATGTCAGGAGGTGAGTGATAGATGCAAAATCCTGCAGGCAGTGATTGCACAGAGGTGATCCAGCAGGACTCCAGATTCAGGAACAGAGTTCCAGTTCTGCTAGGTCCAGAAAAAGAAAGGTAGAACCCTTGTCTGAGACGAGACTGAAGATGATTAAAACTTGATCTTAGCTGGGACTGAAACAATAAAAATGAAGGCCTGTGTGCTGTAAGCCACACATGAATACAGTGTTGGTTAGCTTTGCTCAGCTCAAGGTAGAACCCCAGTTATTGGAATCAGGATTTGGGGTATAAGACTGGTCTCCAGGCCCCAAGCAAGGTTGTTATGGTAGGGGAAAAGCCTTCCCAGCAAGCAGCATTTGAAAGTGAGCTCTAATAGCCTATATGAGGGAGAAATAAACTTTCTTCTACCATCAAGCTTCTTCTGACTGGTCTAATAATCAAAAAGACTTGAGGCAGATTAGCAAGAGAAAACAACCAAATTTAATACACACGTATGTATGAGAATCCTGCATACATTACAGTCAGAGATCCCATGTGCATGAGAGGTTCAGAGACAGAAAGGGGGGTTGAGGTAGATAAGACATCCTGAGCTAGGGATGAGGTAACACACCTAGGAAGCTTCGGAATCTTCACAGGACGGTAAGAACAGATATTTAGTAAATAGCATTTTGCCCTGCCCTATCAATAGTAGTTAAAGGGTGGAACTGATGTTCCTCTTCAGTCTGAAGCTAAAGTTGCATATCATTGAGATATCATGGAATGACTCATTCTGAACCCCAACACCGGCAAAAGTCCATGAATTCGGTCATGTAAAGACTGTATTCTAACAGGACTTAGAAGGAATTCTATGTTTTGGTTTGTGGTCATTATTCCAACCTCACCTCAGGACATTTTTTCATCAGCTCAGGCTACTGTAACAAATACCACTAACATTAGCTTCTCACAGTTTCAGGGGCTGGGCGTCCATCCAACACCCATGTGCTGGCATGCTTGAGTTCTGGTCAGGCTCCTTTCCCTGGCTATACATTGCCACCTTCTACTGTAGCCTCAAATGGCAGAGCACAAGTGAGCTCTGGTCCCTTCACCTACTTTTAAGGGCCCTAATCCCATCAGGGAGGCTCTACCCTCCTGACCTCATGTAAACTTAACTACCTTCCAAAGAGCCCACCTACAGGTCTGTCACCTTGGGGATTAAGGCTGCAGTACATGAATTTTAGAGAATCAGAAACATTCAGTCCATAACAAAACCCTCTTAGGTTTCCTGCACATTAAGCATGAATCCCTGAGCTCAGATCATCAGGATCTCAGAAGACTAGAAAGTTTATTGACTTGGCCAAGTACATAGTACGTTCCTACACATCTGTTAGTGTTTGGGCAGAACTTTGTGTAGTGCTTCTTTCTGTTTCTTCTCTCTCTCTGAAGACAACATCTATGGATTCTTTCTTTTTCTCATTTTGCCTTTCTCTTTTCCAACTGCCTGTTCCAACTGACAGCATCTCTACTGCATTATTAACTAGGACTTGTCCAATTAAAGGGCTCATGGACCTTTGTATTTCATGGTCATTCAACAGCAATCAGATTGACAGGCTCACATGGAACTGCAGTCCCTGAGACACTGACTGCATGAGCGAACAGGAAAAGATGAGCAATAAACAGGAATTGTGAGAAAAATCAATAGCCTCACATTGGCCCCGTAGGTCCATAAGCATCCTCTTGCTATTGGGGAATCACTTCTGTGATTGTAGGTAGTATTTCTCTCTCTCCCTCTTGTCTATCAAATACCTGTTTAGAATCCAGAGTCTATTTGGCTCCAGCATTTACCGCTCTCTTAATTCTCTGTGGGTCAGATTTCTAGTCTTTTCTCTTATTTCCTTTCTGCAAGTCAGAGTCTGCTTTCTTTTTTAATTGACTGACCACAGGTCTGAAATATCATTAGAGTTATAGCAGCTAAGGGGAGCTGGTCTTGATGACTTTTAAAGTTTATTCTACTTTTGGGTTTCAAAGATCTCATGGCTAAATGTTCTGTCTTTCTTTCCTAAGACTGAAAACTTGTTATTGTCCTCATACGTATGTATTTATTCAAAAAATATGTATTGAGCATGTCATACTAGATATTAGTTGATGCTTTTGGTTTCATTAATCAGGGCCACCGTCAATGTTACTTTTAGACAGATTCTGGCTGGTGATACATTCCAGGAACCACACCTCCTAATAGCAACTATAGTCTCCGAGCTTCCATATTCTGTGATCATTTATTTCCATGTGTCTCAAAATGTTACCTACAGCTAGAAGGGCACTAGAGTAGAGTAAGTAGTTAAGATAATTAGATCCTACCTTGGCCTCATCCCTGCTGTGAATCAGTGAGGCCAGAACTTAACCATTTAGAACAACTGGTAGTGTTGTAAGTCCTGAATACCTGTTAACTATCTGAATTGTCCAAAGATTCTGTGAAAAACGCAGATTTAGAGATATGCAAGTGAATATATCGCATTTTCACTTGCCTGCATTTGCTGCAAGAATAATTCTTATTTATGGACACTTGTAGGATCATTGCATTTCATACCCTCTCTTTCAGTTTCCTTGTTCTCCTTTCCCTTTAAGACCCCTGGGAATAACTGGGTTCAGATCCCATCCTTGAGCATTCATCACAGGTGGGAAATGCCTCACACCACCCAGCAACTCTGAAACATCAACTGGTATCTGACAATTCAATTTGGTTCTGATACTGTCTGCTGGGAGACAGCATCAGACTCCACAGGTCAAGGGCCCAGCCTCACAAGATTGCCCTTCAAGTCAGGTGCCTGGCCCAAGTCCAGGATGTTTCTTCTGCTTCAGACAAAATGTCTATAAATCAGAGGTTCCCACAACCCCTGCTTGGGTCTGATTAACTTGTTGGAGCAGCTCACAGAACTCAGGAAACCCATTTACTCACTAGGTTTCCAATTTATTACAAAGGATGTTAAAAGATACCAATCCACAGCCAGATGAAGAGATACACAGGGCAAGGCCCCCAGCAAAGGAGCTTCTGTCCTTATGGAGCTTTGGGCCCAGCAGGATGGCATGTGGAAGCTTCTGGATTACCAGTCTGGAAGCTCTCCCAACCTGGCTCTTTTGGTTTAATTTTTTTTTATTTTTATGGGAGCTTCATTACATAGGCATACTTATTTAAATCATTTGTCATTGCTGATTGATTCCACTTCCAGCCCCTCCCCTGCCCTCCCCTCCCCTCCTCTCTCCTCCCCTCTCCTCTCCTCAGAAATCAAGGGGTAGGACTGGAGGTTCCAACCCTCTATTCAGACTCCAGTTCCCTTGGCAACCAGCCCCCATCCTGAGGCGCTTTCCAAAAATCACATCATTAACATAAACCCCATTGTAGTGAAAAGGGGGCTGCTATGAATAACAAGACACTGGTTCACCATTTATGCCCCTGAATGGATGTAAGGAACTGAGGACCAGAGAACAAATATTATAACAAGAGATATAAGCTCATTGTGCACAGGTAATTTCAAGGGTTTGGGGAGTGTGATTCAAGAACTGGACAATGACCGAATATATATTTCTAATTAATTACAGTATCACAATAGTCTTTTCCATGATGTATCAGTCAAGTAAGTTGCTTAAACTCTCTGAACCTCATTTTTTTTTCCAATAAAAGTGGAAACAATACATATTTTAAAAATTTATTATTTTTAGAGAGAGGGGAAGGAGATAGGCAGAGAGACATCAATGTATGGTTGCCTTTCACTGGAAACTATTTTTTAATGCCCCTGTTAATGATTGATAAGTCAAAGGTTAATTAACAATATACAAGGTTGGGCAAAAGTAGGTTTACAGTTATTTGTATGGAAAATATAATTAATAACTAATAACATAAGGAGAAACTCTGGTATACTCACAACAGTAATCTATTTTTGCCCCAACCTATACAATAACATTATAGTTGTTATTTGCTACTATATAACAGACCCTGCCTTATGTCATTTATTTCTCTTAGTAATACAGGTAAGATCCCATTTTGCAAATGAAAACGCTGAGGCTCACAGTGTTTAAACTATTTGTACACAATCTGATCAGATTTAAACTACAGTTTTAACATAGTCCTTTGTTTCATTCTTTTCTGTCCCGGCACACTTCATTGGCCTGACATTAATCTCTCATCATGATGATTGTTGACTGCTGAGGCAGCAGAGGACAATAGCTGGGTTTCGACTGGGTCACATCTTAATCAAACTTAGTTTTTAACTCCTGAGCCCTAAGACTGGACAACCTCTTGGCTAATTCTCCTTGAAACTTATTCTGGACACTGGAGCTGACCTCAGAAGTTGCCCTCAAGACCTGCTGAAATGTTTTATTACCCTTAAGCCTCTCCTCTATACAATCACCTCCCAACAGGACCCTGAGCCCATAGTGTCTCATTATTTTGCACTGTATAATCTGCAACCTACATGCCATTAGGGAGTTGGGTCTTTTAGACCACAAGCTCAACCATCTCTGGGTTGACCAATTCTAATAAACTACTCCCTCCCTTCACTGCAAAATCCATAGCATCAAATAATAGTTGACTTCCCAAGACTCTTTCAATCAAAATGTTTACCAATCCTAAGCAATTATGCTAGAATTCTTACCCAGCTCTAATCAAAATGTAATAGGGTGCAGAGCAAGGGTCTCTATAGCCCATGGTTGGGGAAAGGATGATACAGTTTCCAGTCCTTTGCATTACAATGACAAGGTGATGGCTAGTTAATAGTTGTGCTGCCACCCAAGGCAAAAGTGGACATGGCTCTTAGAGCATTCAGGGCCTCCTGAAGTAGGCAGGGGACCTTACAGCACCTGCACCAGAGGCAGGGAGGTGGAGGCCCATGCATCAATGAGAATGCTTGCCCTGACTAGAGAGGGCAGCTGAAAGAAGGTAAAAAATACATGGGAACTGGCAAAAGTAGCTCATTGTAAGAGGGGCTAGATATGAGGTCACACAGGAAGCTCCAGGGCAGCATTTAAAAGAAGGCTGGGCAGAGAGAGAAAGGAGAGCCCAGAAGAAGGAGCCAAGAGGCAGGGGGACTGGGCCATGAGGTCCCAGAGGGGAAGCGGCAAGCACCTATGCAGTCTGCAGTCAGGATTCCGCCATGCGGCCTGCCGAGTGCAGTGGAAGGGAAATCTACCATGTGGCCTGTAGTGAGGAAGGCAGCCAGGTGGGCTGAGGAAAGGGCATAAGGAAAGAGCTGTGGGAACCTGCTGAACCAAGCCGACATGTGTGGAGATACCTGGAGCTAAACTGTGCCTGGGAATGCAGGCTTCTGCTTCTGCTTCCTTGAATGACACATGGAGAAACCACTCTCTTGAGACACGTGCCTCCTGGAACTCACCATGATCCACTGCAACACGGAACATGTTTTCCTGTACTACTATATGGAGGCTGACATAGTAGTATACCCCAGATCCCGAAGGAGAGAGCTGCTATGAGAGGATGGCAACTCTGAAACCCACAAGCGCACCTTCCAGAGGGGTTGGAGAACTTTCTGAGCAGCTGGCTTAAGAACAAATAAGGAGATGGGGAACTTCTGGACATACTTTTGCTTATAGCCTGGCGGGGAGCAAGGGAAGTGCTGGGTGTCATGAGAGAACAGGGTTCTGAGCAAGAGGGCTCCCATCTTCCCCCCATTGCCTCACCTCCCACCAAGGTTGGAATACTACAAATAAAAAACCTGTTTCCTTCAACACTGATTGTTGGGCCATGCATCAAGGTGACACATGGATGGTTCCTGGTTTGCCCCGTTACAGAAGTGTTTCATTAAAGGACTCTAACATTCTAACTTTATTCCCACACTTTAAGACTTTACTAAGAGTCTGCTAAGATAGTAAATTCCCTTACCAAAGTAAAAAAAAAAACAAAAAAACAAAACAAAAAAAAAAAACCTCAGCCTTTTCTTATCAACAAGTTATTTTTTCTTTTAAATTCATGGTGCAATATATGTGAGACCAGCTTGGGGGAAAAAATCCCACGTGACTTAAAGAATCTGAAAACCTTATAACTTTTGTATGTTTGCACTATACATTGTAAGACTCTGTTAAGTGACCTGAATTAATCAGGATTTCTATACCTCCTCCCACCCACATCTATTTATTCTCCTGTAATTCACATACTATATAATTTCTCTAACTTCTCTTTTAAAAGAGAGGAACTTCTGCCCTTATTTCATTCCCTAGGGGTTTCTCTCTCTAAAGTGTTCTAAAGTGAGCCTCTTTTTCATCTCTGTAAATCTATCTTTATTTTATTTTTTTCCCAAATTATAGATATGTGAAATCTGAAATAGAACAATCCTTTTTGTTAAAATACCTTTCATATTATGTAAAAATGAGACTGTGATGCCTAGAAAAAAGTGATGTGATTTTTCTCTCTGTGTGCATATGTGCAATGTCAAAAGAGAAAAACACACAAACACGTAAAATGTCTACTAACATCAGTCCTGTCTCCAAATGGCAACCACAGTTTTAAAAAAGACAAATTCAAATCCATATTTCAAAAGTGAATGAGGACCTCTTTATTTCCAATGCAATAGAAATGCAAAGAGGAGGAAATCAATGCAAACCAGTATGTCTTGGATCAGCACATTTTAAAACAAAATGTACCTTTGTATCTAAAAATCTGAGAGCCATGAATATTTAACAGAGAGAGAAAAGAATGATTTTGTCAGCATGTAAAGCAAGTCCCAGGGAAGCTTAAATTCTGCTGCTTTCTATTAGCTTCTCTACTCAGTAAACAAAATGAGTCATTCAGGGGAAGGAAAGGAGGGAGTTAAGGACTAGGGGAGGCTGTGGGGGGGTTGGGGCTTCTGAGTCTTGGGAAGGGGGAGACTCAGGCATACTAGCGAACCAGAGAGAATGATGAAGTTTAATACCAGCCAGTGGTCATGAACTCTTTGGCTAGGGACAGAGCAGCTGGAGACACTTCGTGAAGAGAATTTTCAAATTCCCAGCTGTTCTAGAAGCCGAAGAAAGCAGGGAGTGGCTACTGTAAAGGGATCCAAGAAATTGATTTGGCTATTCCAAGATGCAAGTCTAGTCCAATTAATCTTTCTTTCCTCATCTCGTAAAGGGTAGTAACACCAGCTCCCTGATTTAGAACAATATCTTGGAGAAAAGTGAGATGCATTGGCTAAAATTCCTGCCAAATATTTGATGGCTGTGTCTGAAGCCACACAAGAGAATATTTGGGCACCTAACCAGCTTCATGGGGGGGAGGGGGGAGAATGTTAATGCAGCATAACTCAGGACTTTCCTTATAGCTCAACCCTTGTCATTAGGACTCAAATAATGCTCCAAAGAGCTAGCCTGGTACCCAGAAAACAACATTCTGCAGGCTAACGATGTATTGATCCTTTGGCTATGCAGGCTGCCCAAAAGGAAAGTGCTGGTCAGTTGGCTGGGATGGTGTAAGTGGGTGTGCAGTTGCCTTCGGCAGTACTAATCAACAAGTTTAATCTCTAGGCATTTTTTTCCTTCCATAACTTTTAACAGATACATTTTGTAAGGGGCAGTGTAGTGTTCTGTGAAATAAACCTCAAAGGGTGAGTCAAATCCAGAGTTGTCATCACAACTACAATGAACACTACTCTTAAGTTGGAAAAATCCACTTCTAATTCTTTTTAGATTGCCAGTTTTTCAGTCTGTAGAAACAAAAATTCTCTACCCTTATTTGCATGATAGAGGGTGGAGGAAAGGGCCTTCATTACAGATAACACATATCACTTCCCTGTTCATTTTCCAACCACTCTATCACAGCCTGAACCAACCATTAACTAATTAAGAGGGAGCAAATCAGATTGTCAAAATCCTGTACAACTAGTGAATCATAAGATTTCTTCTATAATTTAAGTAGGTACACAGCAACCCCATCACAACAGAGTCAGCAGATGACCCTGGAAACCAGTTCTCATTAAATACATTGACCCTGAAGTCATCACTTTCCTCAAAGTTTGTTCTGGGTGGCTTAATTTGGGGTGAAAATGCAGATTTTTCAGAGGAAATAAGAAGGTAACCAGGCTGTCTTCTAGGCACCTCTTGAGCCCTTAGGCAATCAGTCTAGAAGAAGAAGTCCTTTGTATAAAGGGACACTTGACATCCATCAATTATCTACCTAAATTGATTAATTCCTCTTTATGGCTTCTTGGTGATCACACCAGAGCAGAGGTGCCATCTATACGAAGGTTGACTTTGTAGCAGATGAAATATGGGAGCCACCCTGGAGTTAGAGACTAATAGATGTTCAGGGCTTATCATTTTAGAGATGAAGACAATTGGCCCAGGGGCAAGTTACTGGGACCTAATCTGCAAGTAAAACACTTTCATCCTAGACATGTGAATAGAATCTTCAGCAAACAGTTACAATTTTGACTCTGGACTCACACTTCTAACTGTGCAGAGGATAGAGTTGGAAAGAGAGGGTCCCCTTCATGCAAATACATTAGCACCTGCTAGGGATGTAGAGATATAAACAACCCTAACTGTAGATGGTCAATAAAATTGAAAGCAGGTGTATCCCTCTTATTGTATGAGGTGATAAGAAAAGATATCACACAACAGACCACATATGAGCCAAGTCTAGAAAGATGGTTGGGGTTTATGAATATAAAAAGAAGGCAGGCCATTTCAGGCTGGGGGAATATTACATTTGCAATGAAAAATACTACTACTATTACTACTAGTAGTTGTTATTATTGTTATTATTTAAAAAAGCTATTTGGTATGAAGAGGCACTGTTGAGATACTTGTCTGCCCACTAAAAATATTTATAACTCTATGGCACAGTCTAAGGGAGGTATTATCAAATACTGAGCAGGTGCATGGCTTGATTGGATGCAAACAGTGGAAATGTCATTCCAAAGACTATGTGGAAAATATAAGAACTGCCAAGTTCCAGTTCAAGAAGACGAGAGGTTTCTGAGCTACATTCTCAAACAGACACACCAAATCTACAGCTACACATGGAACACCTTCCTCTGAATAAAACCCTAAAATCTCGCTGAGTAACTTTGAGACATCTGACAAGGAAGAGAAGGCTCACATCAAAACAGGTAGCAGAAGCTGGACACAATCTCACCATAAACCCCACCCCCAGTGCAGGAGGAAACTCCAAACCTGAAGCTTCTCCCTGAGGATCCGAGGATTTGAACCCCACATCAGACACCCTCAACCCTTAAGACATGCACCTAAGAGATGAGTTCCCAAAACATCTAGCTTTGAAAACTTGGTTTGTTTCCATCATGCCCAAAGGGCCAATAGCAATCTGAGAAATGACTCTTAAAGAGCTTATTCTTGGATTCGCCAGCCTCAGGGCCCAGCGCTAAGCAGCCTAGAGGGTCTCCCTGACCTTGTGCAGGAAGGGCTCCTTTGAGGAGTGGGTGTGGAGAATGGAGCCTGAAGCAATGTTGATAGCAGGTGCAGCCGTCTATTTTGAGAAGAAAACTACCTAAATCATGCCTGTCAGGGTGTTCAAGATACCTGCTCACGTGACCTGAACAGACACATCTGCAGAGGCAGAATGCCTCAGGAAAAGCCCACTGGGAATTCCCAATGACATATCAGGGGTCCCAAGACATTTACTGAGACAATCAGGAGGACGTAGGGCATGACCCTGAAGGGTACAAATGTGGGAACTTTAGGTAGCTGCCAAGACAGCTAGGCTCCACACAACAGCGTGCTGCTTGATGACATGGGAACTGCTGCAGGGTGTGCTCCACTGGGCCAATATTGCAACCTCTCTGGTCTATAAGACCAGCTCTTTGCTGTGCAAGACGGAGTCTCCCCAGGGGCCTCACTACACCCCTGCAGAGGTCTTCCTTACAAAAGCCTGGCCTACTATGCTGTCTCCTGGAACGCAGACGGGCACTCTTGGACTCAGGCTCATTATCCCCCAAGGCTCTCGTGTGATGTTATGACTGATGGTTTCTGAGTGATTATTCTTCAGTTAATATTATTGTTATGAGGTTAGTCTAGGTTTGGAGTGAGCCTGCAATAATAAAAACGGAGCGAATCTGCATTCGTAAAAGCTGAGTTACTCGCATAGTCACCTGTGTTGGCTTCCTGTTATTTCTCCAAGCAGGTGTCACCTGTAGGACTGGTGGGTGGTTCTGGCGCTTTCGTTCTGAGGGCCTGGCTCAGACGACCCCAGCAGGAATCCCAGGCTGGCGTAAAGGAGAGACTATATCGCAAAACATATGCTTGCGACAGCTGGCCTGGAAGCTGACACAGCCGGAGGCCTGCTGGGTTTCTCAGACACCATCTTCGCTCTCCCGCCTCGCTTCAACCCGTAAATGCCACTTTTTTCCCCCTTACTCCAGGCTTCCTTGGTTTTCTTTTTTTTTTTTTTTTTCCCTTAAATTTTGATTTTATTCCCTTTCTTACTCATTTTTTCCCCCAGCAGGTGCCGTCCTTACACTCTCCCTCAGTCACATAGTCCAGAGCGCCAGTACTTCCCAGACGGGAGGGTTTATAGACAACAGGCGTGTGGGTTTTACGTCTCGTGCTCTTGCTTTACGTCTGGTGCTCCGATTTTACGTCTGACGGCTCGGTTTTACATCTAATGCTCCATCCTACGTCTAGTGCTCGCATCTTACGTCTGGTGCGCCCATCTTACGTCAGATTCTCCATCCTACATCAGGTGCTCCATTTTACGTATAGTGCTCGCATCTTACGTGAAGTGCTCCATTTTACGTCAAGTGCTCCATCTTACGTCAAATGCTCCATCTTACATCTAGTGCTCGCATCTTACGCCTGGTGCGCCATCTTACGTCAGGTGCTCGCATCTTACGTGCGATGCTCCATCTTAGGTCAAGTGCTCGCATCTTATGTTTGCTGGCCCGGCTTCCTGCCCGGTGTCCCCACTTTATGTCTGGTCCCATGTTTTCCCACTGGCCCGCTATTTCGGTCTGGCACCCAGGTGTTTGTAACGGTCACCGGTGGACACCTTTGTAGCTCCTGGCTCTGGTGGCCAGTGGGGCCGACACTCCTGAGTCGGCAATACTGTGACCGATAGAGAAAAAACTCCTGACCAGCCGCCACCTCCAGGATGCAGTAGAAAGGTAAGGGACTCAAGAACTGGGTCTTTCTGTGAAAGTGGCCTGTTAGCCTACCATTCATATCTAAGCCTGAGGGGCAGGCGTCTGACTAAACACGTGCGCAGGGCTGCCCGTCACCCTTTCTAGAGAATTCTGAGGGCAGGTGCCATGTTTGCGCTCTCCTTAAGCTATGTTGCGCATAGCAGGTGTCTCCCCGGTGGGGGCTGTTAGGTGCCCCTGGTTCCCATGTTAGGCCTGAGGAGTTTCTGTGCCTTTGCAGAGCTGGACCTTTCTGCCGGGTCAGCTGGGGAGACAGCCTTGAAGCTAATGTTCCCAGAGCCAGGGAACATAAAGCCCCAAGAATAACCAACATAGCTACCCTGAGCAGACAGGTGTCACCTTTGGGTATACTGCCTCTTTGTTCTAATGTGTATATAGAGCTTCCTTTGTTCCGATGTGTGTATGTAACATGCCCTTACTGTAAGCTAGCATGCACTAGTGCTGTGTGGGGCGGGACAAACCGCACATGGAACACTGGCACCCCACCCCTGGCCTCCTGCAGAGGACAGTGGTGCTGGATGCCTAGGCTCTCTCTCTCTGCAATCATTAACCCAACTGTGACAGGGTGGGATAACCGTGCCTGGGAACCCTGACACCCTCGCTGCTTGGCCTATGTAGTCGTAAACCTGCTGCCCGCAATAAAGCATGTCAGATCTTCTCAAGGCTCTGTGTATGCCTTTCACCAGACCGGAGGTCTCCCTGCTAGCAAAACCAACTGGTCCAAAAGCTCTAGGACCTGACAGCCCATCTTTGAGTTGCTGCATAGAAGATGAGCCTTGATTGCCTGTCTGATGGCCTGGGGTGCTTGTGTACCAGGAAACTGTAACAATCAGAGAGCCAGTTCTTAGCCAGCTGCCACCCCCAGAGCGCTGCCCAGACAGTAGGCACACAACCCCAGGCCTTCTCTGAGAAAGGCTTGGTTGCTGGTCCTGGAGCTTCAGCCTGAGGGACAGGTGTCAGGCTTGGCACACACCAAGAGGCCTGAAGAATGTGCACTGGTGAATACCAATTTTGCATTCACTCCCTGCTCCCTGCCAGCATCTCCTAGACAGGAGCTTATACACATTTGGAGCCCCAGTTTTTGTGATTGCTGCTCAGAGGGCACCTCTGGATCACTTGGGACTGGTAGCCAGCAGGGCTTACACTTGCTATCCCACAGGACTGTGTATATTTGCCTACTTGGAGAGCTGCTGCCTGAGAGTCTGACTTCCAGTCAGCCTGAAACTAAGTACTGCAATTTTCCCCTTGGGGACACTGACAGATCTTATCACACCCTCCACTCCTGGGAGCGATTAAAAATAAAATAGGCTGCTTGGACAATAACAGAGTTTTGAGGGACAGCTAAGAGCTAGGGCAGAGTTTAAGTATTAGGTTCATTTTATACACAAGGCCACTCCTTCAAGACTGGGATATGAATCTTTTTTTAATCTAAGTCGCAGTTGGGACAATATCATGTAAGAGAGGTACTTAGGTGGTGGAATTAGCCTAGAAGTTGGTGATTGATATGGTAAAGTGGATGAAAATGATCAAAAGACACTTACCTGTATTTAGGCTGCTATTGAAACTTCCTCATTCCTGTCAATAAATTTGGTGCCTCTATGTGTTGGCTCTGTTGATACCACCAAAAGAGCAGGGAGCTCTTTCCTGAGCTTTTCTAGTCAATGTCCCTTGGACTTCACTGGACATTCAAAGCACAGCATATGAATTTAGGGGGAAAATGGTAAGATTTTAGTCCAACCTCTGGGATGGAATGTGTTACCCCTGTGTGGCCTGATTCCTTGGTCAAGTGAGTCCATTAAGATGAGAATGCCAACTTTGGAAACTGTGATTTTAGAATTCACAAAATAACTAAAGAGGTTAAATGTTTTAATATCAATTTTGATTGGGTATAACTCTCTCTGGGTTTCTTTGTAATTGTTGAATGGGCACTTAAAAAGCTGAAGTTGCTGGCCAGTAATACTGTTTATATATACTCATAGATATACTTGCTTAGAGGATGAAGGAAGGATCTAGGAGCCAAAATACATAACGTGATGCCACGGAACCCACAAGCTACTCTGTTATAAGGGGCTTTTCTGCCCACTGCCAAAGCATAACTCTTAATATTGGAGTTCAGTGAAAAGAAAGGGAATTGTTTATTTAGTGATGACACAGATTTAGATTAATGGTGGATTTCTGCCATCAAGCCCCACTCCCTTTAAAACACCCCAAAACACCCAGTCCTGCCAAATCAGGCCAGTTTTAGAACAGAGAAGTTAGAGGTACCATCCTTTCTTGGAAAATAGACATCATGGCTTCTTATTTCCTAGACACAGTTCAGCTTTATTAGTAGCTCCCATTCATCTGTGCTTGACTGGGGATGTTTTGCCCATGTGGCAGTGTTTTTCAGCTTTAATTCAGAACTGGGTGACACCTTCTTACGCACCCAACCCCATGGTTGGCTGGTGGGGTGTTTCTGCTCTCTTTCAAACCATGTGTTCTTTCCTTCTCAAACCACATGTACTCCCCACTTAATGGCTGCTGCTTTAATTTTAAATCCTCACCACAGCCTTTGACACAGTGGGCATGGTGACCAGTCCTGGCCAGGCAGAATCTTGCGCAGAACTGTAAGCTTTTCTGTCACTATTCTATGGTTTAAAAACCCCTTCTGTTTTCTTGGCACCTGGAGAAAAATGGCTGTGCTCCATTGAGTTCCATTTCCCATTCCCCAGATCACTGGCTATGGGGAATTTTGGGGATGGCCTACTTCCACCTTGTAAAAATGAGACAAATAATTAATGGCTTATTTATTTATTCATTAGGTAGTATGGAATTTCATATATTATAAAAGGTACTGTGAATATAATTATAGAATGAACAGAGTCTAGAAGTAAATTTTAATATTCAATGATATTTTGATTAGAGTTGTGAAATGTTATAGAAGTGGATATCAGATGCATCTAGCCATTAATTAAGTTTCCTATCATGCTTGCGTACTTCATTAGTAAAGGGAATAGGTAAGAAAGGCAACATAATTTATTTTCAAACCAGTATTTAATATTTAACTATGTTTCAGATGTTGAGCTAGGTTTGTGATGGATTTAAGGTGAGTCAAACACTGATATTCATCTCTAGACACTTAATAGACTAGTCATGGTAAACTATGGACACAGGTAACTTTGAAATTAATGAATCCATGCAGAGCAAGTACTGCAAGGCTTGAGCAGCTTAAGAAGTGAAATCCCATTGAGAGATCTGTCCCCAAAGAGTTCGATATTCAGGAAAACATTAATAAAAATAAAATAGGTTAGGGAACATCATAATAGAGGAATTAGTTTTACTAGAATTTGTGAGAAGGCTGGTCAATTGCCACCCAAGTCTGTCATTCAGGGTTTTTAAACATGCGGTCTCACCTCTGTGCCCACCTCACTACCTTAAGTCAGATCCTCCTTATCTTGCTCCTGGCTTGCATTTTAGAAAACCAGTCCCAAGTCTTCCCTCACAGACCCTATCTTATCAGTCTGGATTGCTGTAACAAAGTATCATAGATTGGGTGGCTTGGAACCAACAGAAAGTTGTTCCTCACAGTTCTGGAGGCTGGCAGTCACAGGTCAGGGTGCCATGAGAGCCCTCTTCTGGGTTGCAGACTGCCAGCTCCGCCTTGCAGCCCCCATGGTGAAAAGCAGAGAGAAAGGAAGTAAGCTCTTTTTCTGGTTCTTCTAAGGGCACTAATCCCCTTCATGAAAATTTTACCCTCTGGACCCCATCTGATCTTACCCCCCAAAGAACCCCCTTTCTCCTACCTGCACACAGGAGAGTAGGGTTCTAACAAAGGCCCTTGGGTGTCTTTTAAGTTTTGAGCAATCATCTGGCTCTCCAGAAGACAGGCTTCCATGTGAACTTACTGGCTTCCTGTGACTAAAGCAAGTGTGATACTCTGGTTTTAATGGCTTTAATTTTTTACAACCATGGCACAACTATCTAAACCCTTTCTTCCTCTAAATTACTGTTTTATAACTACATGCATTTTTTTTTTTTTTTTTTTTTTTTGGTACATTGATCTTTCTGCCTATAATTGGCCTTTCTATCTTTGTAGACCAACAAATACCTATTTACACTTGTGAGGGACCCACTTCAATCATCCCTTTTCTGTGATGCTATCTCTAAGTCTCAGTTTCCCCTTCATTCCTGTTTCTGTTACTGTGCTTATCACATTGTTTTAGAATTGTCTCTATAGACTCTCCACCTCAGACTACAAGTTCTTTGAAAGAAGAAACACAACTATATTTTGTGTAAAAAGAATCTGTTCATTTTAGTTATTTGTAAAAAGATTTTATTTACTTTCAGAGAGAGAGGAAGGGAGGGAGAAGAAAAGGGAGAGAAACATCAATGTGTGGTTGCCTCATGCAGACCCTCAACTGGGGACCTGGCCTGGAACCCAGGCATGTGCCCTGATGGGAAATTGAACCAGTGACCTTTTGGCTCACAGGCTGCACTCAATCCACGGAGCCACATCCGCCAGAGTATTTAAAAATTTAGTATTCTAACATTCTCTGTATTATTTGTGAAATAATAACATACAGATTTTCAGTTTCTCCAGTTATACCCCTGCTATAATGGACATTCAACAAAAGATTACTGAATGGTAAGAGGAGAGTATAATGATGAGTTAGAACTCACAGTTTTATTATGTATTCTGTTTGTGATCTTGTACAACTTCCTTGACTTGTCCAAGGTTTAGGTTCATTATCTGTAAAATGAGGATAATAATAATTAGCTCATTGGAATAATTATGTGAAATAATGATTGTAAAGCACTTGGCTCAAGTCCTGGCATATGTTATACACCTAATAAAATATTTATATTGAAACTATTGCTATTAATTACTGCTTTAACCAGAGCAAGGCTCATACTCCATAAACTTTATATTTACCATCTTTTTTGAATTAAAAAATGGGAATAAAAATTCCCATTTTACTCTCATTATAAGACTTTAATAATTATCCAATTTAATGTTAGAGTACTTTAAAAACTATAACAAACCATAAAATTGTTCATAGTGATTCTTGCACATCTCAGAACCTTAGGTCACTTGGAAAAGATGAGAATGGAACTATAAACTCTCTTTGCCTAACATGAAAACTGTTTATGAGAACTCAGAACATTATAGTTGATTCTTTGTCACCCAAGGTTAAGAATTCTAAGATTAATACAATCAAAGATTTCCTGTAATCATGGGTCACATTATAAACCAGTTATTGCATTTTCTCCTGTCCCAATAACTACCTAATGCAGGCAGACTTACTAGCTGCTGTTCTGTCTCAGCATACACATTTGTACCATCATAATTAGTCAGGGCTGAAGTGATAGGATGATTACAAGGTGTTCCTGTCAAGATTTTGTCATTGAAGATTTAGAAGCAACCAGTTCTTTGTGTCTTGCCCAGGTCATTGTAAAATCTTCAGTAATAGTGAAAGCATTTATTTTTACTTTACCAACGAGTGTTCAGAACTCTCAAACATTTAGCAAAAAATATTAATGGCTAAAATATTAAACCATATACTTATCTGCTCAAAAGTTATGTCTCCCACAAGACCCATAGCAGTTGATTAAATCATGGAAATTTTGCTAATCACTGTGGTCTACATCATTTCTCTATTCCCATTAAACCTAGAGTTGCATTCTAATTGGTTTCTCTCTTAATAGCATGCCTTGCTAAGTGTGTATTCAGCTAAATGATTTACTAGCCCAAACAACTTAAAAACTACAAGCCTCAGTTTCTTTATCTGTGAAATGATAATATTGTTCTGCCTATACCAAAAAAAGTGTTTGTAGTTCAAATGATTGTTGTAGTGAAAATTAATTGAAAAATTAACATAATTATTCTGATATTAAATGTTGACATTCTTTGATTTTAAAGTTTTTGGCTCTTCTTGTTTTAGACCATCTCTTAAAACTATTTTCCCCACAAACTTAATTATCAATTTTAGAGACAATGGTTCTGAAATCCATCTCTGTACTTTACATCTCTTTTCATAATATTGACATCCATTTATCTTGTTGCCTCATTAAAATTTAACATCTCCATATATTTGCTCATTATTTTCTCTCCATATCTTTTTTTTTTTCCCTTATATCAATGAGGGGTTCTTTTGACTACCTGCTTGCCGCAGCTATGAGCCAAGTGTTCTTGATTTCTCCCTCATCCTTACTCCATGTACCTAACTGTCCACTCACTCTGGTCAAACATCCTTCAAATCATTGAATCATATTCTTCTAAATCATATTCTTCCAGCCCTGGGTCATTGTAATAATATTTTTAAAATCTTCATAGAATCTTAAAAGAATCTTTGCAGAATCACTAGAATAGAATCCCAACTGGCTTCGCTAGTTCCTGACATGGCCATCACATTGCCACAGAGACTTTTATAAATATAGCAAGGAATCTACTTTTGCCTATTGCCTATAAATAGCAACCATTGTTTCCAGGACAATTCAAAGATAAGCATAGTTTACAAACTCTTTAGAGTACTTTTCACTTATTTATTTATTTATTATTTTTAGAGAGAGGGCAAGGGAGAGTCTAGGCAGAGAGGAAGAGAGACACTTTTTCTTAAATATGACATACATACACATCACCTGAGTATCTTGTTAAACTAGTTTCTAATCCAATGTGACTGGGGTACATGTCCTAGACTAGGGTGACTTGAGTGAGACACCCCAGGTGAAGAGTTGGAGGAGCCACTCAGGGTAGTGCTCGTATTAACCTCATACTTTGCATGAGCCTGAGTGTGAGTGCCTCCTTAAATTATGTGCCTTAGATGTTGACCTTGGCAGGCTCCCAGGTGAAGCTGGTACTCTTGTTCTTGAATTGACTACATGGTAAGAAGCAAATCCTGAGTGATCACTGTTTATCTGCCTATCTTCATCTCTCAGGATTTCTCACTTCAAACCTTTTCCTCTAATCATATTAAATAATTTATATCATTTTTCTTTCATGTCTGGGTACTTCTTGAAAAACCTTCATGTTGTTTCTTCTTGAAATGATTTGTACCCTTAACTTTCTTTGCCTCTGACTTAGACACAGCTTTTTCCAGGATGCCTTCTCTGACTTTGACAAATGGATTAGGTACCTATCCTTTCTCCTTCCACTGCTCCATTTATACATTCTTTAGCATTTAATCCTCAAGAGTATAATATAATGTTTAGTTATCCATCTCTATAAACAGGTTTTGCAGATTAAAAACATGCATTCATTTATTATTTCAGGTCAAGCAACAAATGTATTTTTAGCAGAGTGTATAATTAATATATATTTGATAAATAAATGAATAATTGGATGTTACATTTTATACTTGGGCTATCTTTTAAAATTGACTTTAAAATCTTTTAGTAATTCTTCTTTAATCCTCACTTTACCATAGAATGCTCGGTATGTACTTAATAAATATGATTTCAATCAATACAAACAGATAAGAGTTTGCCTTTTCTGAAGCTATTCAATGAATAATTGGTAATTATGCACCTGCTAGGTGCTGTGAATTCAGTGGTGAATCATAATCAATTCCCTGCTTTCACAGTATTTATTATTTAGGTATTTTTAACATTAACAAATTTTTAATCACAAATGTTTGAAGATAAGACAGAGGAAAAAAACCAAGGGCCTATGAGACCTGAACATGGGGCATTTAACAATTGAAGTTAGTAGAAAAGGAGAAGAAATGAGAAAAGGCAAGAGGGGTGGACAAGACAGGCATGAAAGAGAGAGGAAGTTGAAGCAGACAGAAAGCAGCATGTAATAGAAAAGGCACTGAACTTGGATTTGAGTTCTGGCTCTTCCTGGTTGTGTGGCCATAGGTAAATTACTCTGCCTCCCTGAGTCTTCTACCTTCAGTCAGCAAAGTGATTCTAGCATTGCCTATCTTTCCAAGCCATTGTGTGGATAAATAACCTGAACTTTAATACTGATTGAACCCGAGATGAGAATGCTGAAGGCAGTTCTGCGTGGCCTTCTCTTCTCTGTGACATGGCATGGCCCCTCCCTATGGCTGAGATTATTTTTCACATTAGTATGGGTGATTGTCTTTGGTGCAGTGCTCTGGGGGTGACTCAGTAAAGAGAGGAGACAAGCAAGAAGCTGAGAGGAGCAGGCAGAGAAGTCATGAGCAGCAGTGGGTCACAGAAAGGAGGGCTCTCTGTTGCAGTCTAATGCATATGGACAGAGCTATGATGTAGGGCAAGTGGGATCTGTCTTCAGTGTTAATTAACCTTTATCACCCTTACATTGCCAACAGACAGTAGTAGTTCTCTTACTCCCAGGAAGGAGATATAATTAGAACAGATGGAGAAAACACAGTTGAAAAGAAAGAAAGCACTTTTGAACTCCAGGGGGCTCCTGCTCAGGGATTGTGTTTAGGGAAGGCAGGGATGATTTTCATCTTATCATCCAGGTGTTTTTCTCAAGCCCCTCAGGTAAGCCAGCTGTTAAGGAGAGAACAAGAAAGAAAATGGATAGCCTATTTAAGAATTGCACCTTCATTTATTTATCTCTGTATGTCTTAAGCCTCAATGTTTTTCTGAACTATAGATGCTCAGTTGATGTTTAAAGTATGTAATGTATAACATCTCCCGATAAGACTATAAAGTCTAGAAATCAAAGAGTACACCAAGAGGTCATAGAATTTTTGGATGCCCAAGCAGAAAAATCCTTTGAAATAATCCAGAATAATTTTATCAATTCAACTCAGAATTTCGGAGACAAATGAGTAGCCTAAAGCCACATAGCTGATCAATGATAAAGTAAAAATAGAATCCAAATTTGTACTTAATAAGCAAAAGTGATTCAATCATCCTCATTAGAACTACATTTTGGTTGTACAATTAAGAACAAAGCAATGGCTGAGACCTGAGGAAATTGTAAATATGGACATTTGAGAAGATGCTGCATCAAAGCCAGCCTGTTTGTATGGCAGCCTCCCTGAAGGTAATGTTGAGTAAAAGACACCCAGGGGAATGACTCATGCAGAGACATGGTGAAGGCAAAGAACTGAAGATACATAAGCACCTAAATGAGCTCTTGTTTCCCCAAATGATTGAGGTGTAATTCACAATTAATTTTTATCTATTTAAGATGTACAACTTGATGATTTGACATATATATGCATTGTGATGTAATCACCACACTTGAGCTAATTAATATTTTAGTAACCTCACATAGTTACCATTTTTTCTAATTAAAGTGGGAACACTTAAAATTTACCCTCTTAGTAAAATTTAAGTATACGCTGCAGTATTGTTCGCTGTAGTCATGTTATTGTCTATTGGAGGTCCTGAACTTATTCAGCTTCCATACTGGAAACTTAGTACACCTTGATCAACATTTTTTAAAAAGAAAGAACCTTCTTTGATGAGTCTGAAAAATATCTCTATAATTATTGTCAGGGTCATAAAAAGTACACAAGGTTTATGTGTTCAATGGAGACTTTCTCTCTCAAACTTTAAAACCAGAACTTCTTTCAAAGTCCTCACTTTTTACAGTTAGCCCGTGGTTCCTTCTGATACTTTAATCATGAAGATCATGTCCAATTTTATTTACCATGGCCTCTTCTGTAACACAGATGCCAGAAATTTATACACTAGTGAGTATTCAAGATTTAAGTTCCAAGAATGATGTCAAAAGCATTGACACGGATGTTGGATCTTTGTTTAGGGTTCAAGCACTAGAATGAAAAGTCAAACAAGAATGGAGTGTTAGTTGTGACTGTTTTACTAAACAAAACCTTACCTAGAGCTGGTCACCTCCTCAGACCATTCCTGTCTGGGCATTTCAAATGAAGAGATCCTATCACCTGACTTTTAGGTTGCTTTCAGGCCAAAAACCAGTATCTACACTCATACTCCACTATTTAAAGATGCAAGTGTTGACATCAGTTCAAAATTTGGGGGTTGACAAAATATGTTGTATGGTCATTTATCTTAATGTTCACGTCCATATGTGCAGGTCTCCATATACAACATGAGAGCTAATTATTTATGAGTTTTTTTATCTGGTAAAGTCAGAGCTGGGATTGAATCCAGATCCTACAGCTTCTGGTTCAGTGTACTTTTCTTCATCCCATGCTGCTGCTTCAGCTCTGCTACCACATGTGTAAACATCTGTCCGATAGTCACCCAGATAGTCTTTCCAGATTGTTCTCATTAGTCACTTAGCATAGTCAAATGATTATGCCAGATGCATTTTCAGAGAAGCAATCCTTACCTGTGAGACTTACCAATAGCATTTTAGGTAACGTGTATCATTGATGGAAATGCCGATAAGAAAGTGGTGCTTGGAACAAATTGGCTTTAAGAGGTCAGAAATGATGTTTCTGTAAGCTGAACAGTATTTGGTATCATGGTAGTACACACCCTTTACAGAAACATACCCATTTTAGAACTCAGCATATGAATGTTTGATTCCAAAAGATAAAAAGTGATGGCACCAGAGTCAGAAAATGTTGGCTCACCCTTGGAGACTACGCAGGTGTTATGCATTCACTCAGAGGACTGGGAGTGACTTTGTTTCCTGGACTTGACTTCCTGTGTAAAAGTGGACTCAGCTCAGTGTTCTTCTCGGGACATGAGGTTCCATTGTAGGGTTGCAGAAGGCACCTTGCAGTAGCCAGTGTAGATAGAAGGCTGCAGAAAAAGGGCTTCAAATGGGCTCTTTCCGCACTTCAACATTTCTGCTTTGGTATCATACTCAGTGAATTGTCAATGAGGATTTATTTAGGGGTAAAAAGAAAGGTTTTAAAACTCATTTCTTTTAAGTTCTGAAAGTGGGATCTCTCTCTCTCCCTTCTTCGCCTATCCCCCTTAATGTCAATCATAAGTGGAGAAGACTGAGGGTATTTCACACATACTCGCAAGGCATCCCCAGCAAGGGTTTGGAACCAAGCACATTTTTTTCTTCCTGAAAGACAAATGGATTCACACATTTTCTAATTACTGATTGAATTTTTCCACTGTAATTCCTCATTATCAGTTTACCAACTCAAAATTTATATCTGCATACCTGAACTCAGCCTCTCTCTCTCTCTTTCTCTCTGACAAACTGGCTGCTAAACAAAACAGCCCCAGGCTCAGTGAAAGACATTTTTAGTTTTTATCTCCCTGGTTAGGAAGCATTAAAACCTTATGTTATATTATAATGTTATACACTTGTATATCTAGCTATCCCACTACTTCTTGGTGTTTTCTTTGTTTTTGTTGTTATTTTTGCAGTTGTATGTACATCTGCTTTTCTGTTTCAATTTCTACTCTTATAATCCTGATTGAGGGGAGTATCTTGTTGGATGATTAGGGACATGCAACCGTCTCACAAGTACCTGTCACTATGCACAATCATTCCAAATCTCCCACTCCACACAATCAAACCCTCATGACCACGTTCATCTTTTCAGAATGCTGCTCCTGGTGGGTAGTCAATTAAGGGTTTGTAAATTCAACCCTTCTGGATTAGGTTTTAAGCCTCTCCATGTTTTATCCCCATTTTACGTATCTACTTAGGCTACTCAAATTCTGCTTTAATCCAAAGCATTTAGTCTGGAATATTGACTCCTTCACTCTCTCAGGAACATATATATTGTTTGGATTCAAACAGAAGTGATCTGATTTGGAGTTCCATGAGTTTTTCAAGTATAAAACAAATAGGACATCCATAAAATTTCCTTGCTAGGATGCCAGGAGGACTAAGTGACATAAGTAAATAATTGTATGAGGAATTAATTAAGTTTATATAAAGGTAGAAGCTTTCAAGGCACACCCTCTAATATACAAGGACAAATTTCATGTTTCTGTATTGCAACATTGCTGCACCTGTCTAAACCATAGGTGGAAGAGTCAACATACTATATTAATTGAGGCATTTTTAATATTTATTGCATTTCTGTGATACTGTCAAATAATATGTGTCTTTCAGAGTATCCTCCTTTGTTCTAAACTTTTGATTATGTTTTTATTTATATACATATTTATCACTTCTGTGTTGTCCTTTCCAACTATAATAACTCTCTTCCATTTCAGATACATATTTCTATTTTCCCATCACAAGGGCTATGCTCAAATCAGATTCATTGCTTTGTCTTGACAAAACTGCTCTTCTGTGTCAGCCTTTTAACAGTCTTCACAGTCCCTAAAACCCCTGAACCAGACTCCTTGGAACCATCAATGATTACTTCAACAATCTGAGTTTAGCCTGGAAAACACACCACAGCAGGTATTTTTTAAATAAAGATTTTATTCATTATTTTTAGAGAGAAGGGCAGGGAGAGAGACATCAATGTATGGTTGCCTTTCACCTGCCTCCAGCTAAGGACCTGGCTGAAGACCTGGTTATATAAATTTAATGGCTGTAGGAATCAAGGAATCAGCTATATGCCTAGGATTGGGAAACCAAAGAGAAGAGGTTGGGATGATTGTAATATAGACCCTCAGTTAGAAGACGCTCCAAAGGGCAATTTCTGACTGGTACTTCTGAGAAGGTACAATGTGAATGCTAAAAGAAGACAGAGTTTACAAGCATTTGTGCTGCCAAGGTAAAGTATCATTTCCAGATCATTGCTGACAAAAACAGGAAGCAAAATAAGAAGGGATACCTCCTTTCTACTTGTCTCCTGCCTTCTTCTAGTGGTCCTTAGTGTCAGATCCTTCCAGGAAGTTGGGTATCAGGAAAAAAATGTGTAATGTTAGATGGTTAGTCTCAGCATCAAAACAGAAGAATAAAAGACGGGTTTGGAACTCAGAGACAGTGGTTTTGGCATCCAAATGATCACCAAGTCCTGAAAATTCTCCCTAGGAAAGTGCTAAAATAATTCACCTCCTCATTTCCTGTGGCCACGCCCCTAGGGCAGGTTCTCATGTCTTGTCCTGAATATCCGAAGAGGCTGTGAGTTTGTGTCTCTTATCTCTTCCCTCTAATCCATCCTTCATACCTACAGCCTAACAAACAACCATCATTATCTTACAGTCTCTCTGAAGACCTTTCAGAATCTCTTATGCTTCCTCCTCTACACTGACACATTTCACTCTGGGCAGCCTGAAATATACCTTGCTGCATTCACACTCAGAGAACTCTTCTACAAAGCTTTATTCCACTTCTAAAGAACATTTTTCCCCACAAAACTTGATAGCATTCTCTATTCTGGCTGTCAGCATCACTGAGAATTTATTATGTGTCAAACATTAAAAATTGTATATTTTTTCCCTGGCTGGTGTGGCTCAATGGATTGAGTGCCAGTCTACAAACCATGGGGGTCGCTGGTTCAGTCCCCAGTTAGGACACATGCCTGGGTTGCGGACTGGGTCCCCAGTTTGGGGAACATGAAAGGCAACCACATATGGATGTTTCTCTCCTTCTCTTTCTCCAATCCTTCCCCTTTCTAAAAATAAAGTCTTTAAACAAATTTTTATACTTTAATTTGTGATACTGTTGCCCTTACTAAAATATAAATGCCTCAGGAATATCTTTTTTGTTTATTTTTTGTACTTATAGTACTCTAGAGAACCTGGCATATAGTAGATGCTGTAAGCTATTCATTGAATGAATGAATGAATGAATAACTGAATGAATGAACAAGAAGTACATATATCTAATAGAACATCAAGGATTTTTTTTTTTCTGGTCCTTCTGGATTTGTACATGGTTTGTTCACAAAGAAGACTCTTGGAGATCTGGATCAATACTGCTTTCAAAGCAGGCCCCGAGACCCACAGTGCCCATGTTGACAGGGGCATTGACAGGCAGTAAAGCAGATACCATAGCGGCTCAAAGCTTTTACCTTGGTTTACATCAAAGTCAATGAGTTTTGGGAGAAAACTGAAGTTAACACGAGGAGGTGGCCTAGTGAGGAAACTCACCCTTAATACTCCTCTTCCCTTTTCTCAGGAACCTGAAATGAGTTCTTCCATCCCTGTAACCCCTGCCTCCTTTCCATTTCCACCTCCTCATTTTTAACCACCACTGTTTTGGAGAAACGTAGTGCAGTTCCAGCTGCAGGCACTAAATCATTGCTGTACTTTGGACATGTGCTACGGAGGGGAGCCCTGTGATGAATGGAGCTGTCCGTGTTTACGTGGGGTGTGCAACAGCTGTGGGGATCGGCCTGCGCAATGAGCATTCTGGGCAAACGTGCCTTGTCCCCACCCCTCACCACCACCTCCCCCACCTCTTCCTCCTCATGCAGTGACAATGACTGATGGTCCACTTCTAAGGAAAACTCCCCTTTGGAACAAAGGAATCACTATGCCTCTTCTAGAAGCACATGCACACATATGCACACACGCAAACACACATTGCAAAACACCCTTCCCTCAGTCTGTCAGGGCCACATGCTTTCTTGGCAACTTCATATTTCCCTGGATAACCTTGCAAACAGCAAAACTATTCAAATGTAGGCAGGTGGTGCAGGATGAGCAATATCTGTCTTTTTTAAAAATCTACTTATGGGTCCTGGCTGGTAGCACAGTGGATAAAGTGCCGGCCTGTGAACCCAAAGGTCACAGGTTCGATTCCCCAGCCAGGGCACATAACCAGGTTGCAAACCAGGTCTCCAGTCAGGTCTGTGGCTGGAGGCAGGTGAAAGGCAACCATACATTGATGTCTCTCTCCCTCTCTGCCTCTTTCCCTTTCCCTCTTTCCAAAATAATGAAATAAAATCTTTTTAAAAAAATAAAAAATAAATAAAAATCTACTTATGGGCTAGCAGAGATACACTGTATTGGTCATGCCCAAACTAATTGCCCAAGGCAAGTTGTGTCAAACACAGGTCACACTAAAGCCCCTGGTAACCAGAGCTTTTTGCCTGTAAGCAACCTACCTTGCTGACAGTGTTGACTAGAGTTCTGGTGCCAAAGAGAGAAAGACAAAATGGAAAAAGGGAATAGAAACAATAAAGATACATCGCATTTCCACTGTTCTTTATAGTTTATAATGCATACTCTCCCTTTCCACATTCCACTGATAAACCAGGAGGACAGGTGTGTGTAATGGGAGACAGGGAAGGGGGGAAACAAGAGAAAGATAATTTGCTTAATGTCAGAAAGACTAAGCAAGTGGCATTAAATGAATTAGCTAGACTATCTTAGATGCAACATACATCTGGTCTTAAGGATTTTGATCTTATATACTTTTAATTTTACCATTTTCCATGTAAACCAAACCTGAGAAAGATTGCCATCCAACTATAGATCTTTTATAAATCCCCTTTGAGTCTAGGAGTTCATAAAAACTTTGATATGAGGGCATCAAGATATGATCATAAAGATCTCATGGGTAAAACACATGGTTTACTCCACCCCACATTCTTTCTTCTGAGCAGTGAAAGTTCTACTTTCATTGGTTTGAAGCAGCAATTTTCAAACAATGTGCCACAAGAATTTTTAAAACATGCAATACCTGACTAGTCAGGGGCCCTGACCTCTTATACCTTTGATTATCAAATTAAAAAATGACAACAACCAAATTCAACAATAGCCATCTAGTGTGGATGAATAAAAATTATATTATTTTTGTCAGATAGGCAAAAATACATATTTTTTGGTGTGCTACAGAATTTTAGTAATTGGTTTATATGTGCCATGAGATGAAAAAGACTGAAAATTGTTGGTTTTAAGTTTACAGATTATTCATCAGTAGTTACACAATTTATTTGTAGAGCATTTAATTAAATTGCATTTCTTAGGCTTCCCTTTGATATGTTCCAACCTGTTTAAGGACACTTCCTGTGAATGTAGCAAAGAGGCTACATAACCTATTATAATTATTTCCAAACTCTGTACCATAAAATCCTAGTGTGTCACTAAGGTTTTGCAAAATGTTTCAAATTTAACAACAACAACAACAACAACAACAACAAAACACTCAATACATTGTTCTACAGAACTTTCTTTGACAATAGGCATGTTTATATCGGCTCTAATCAATATGGTGATAAGTAGCCACATGTGACTATTGAGCCCTTAAAAACTGGTTCACATGACTAAAAACGTCAGTTTAAATTCTATTCATATAAGTTAATTTCTAATTTAAATTTAAAAAAAACAAACAAACATGTGGCTAGTGACTAACTACCACATTGGGCAGCACAGACGTAGAGACATACATTTCAAAAAACACACTTTGAGCTGGGCAAGTGGACAGGGTGAAGAAGGTAGGAGAAGACCTGCTGGCTTTGCTCAGGGAAGGAAAAGTTGGGAATAACAGGTACTAATCGAGGGAAGTTTACCAAGAAGCTATAAAGTTTGTACTACCCCTTGTGTGGGTTCATCTAGGTCCTGGGAGTTTTTCACATAGGCATGTATGTCATCGTAAAATTTTCACCAGTGAAACGTGTTAAGCTTACTTGATTAAAACATCTCTTTTCACTGTAGTTTCCATTATGTAATATGCTGTATTGGTCAGTGTCTGTGTAACCACAGACATTTTCAGAGTCTGGATCATGAGAAGTCCAGTTGGTGATACTGTGTCTGAGTTTCAGTGAAATATATTTGCATGTTTCAGAGTAATTTTTGTGTACATATAAGTTATTTCTGGTTATTCTGGTGTAGAAATGGCTTTAGAGCTGTAAGCTCAAAAAGCATTAAGAAAATCTAAAACACTTTAAAACTGTATAGCACATACATGAAAATAATTTCTCTAAAGATTTTTTATAAATTTGACCAATCTTTAAATTTTACATAATGTTTAATAATTAGTGAAGCCCCTCAAGTTTTTCTAAATAATCTGTAAGGAAAAATAAATTTTAAGCAACATTGGTAGAGAAAAGATCAAATTACCTTTTATTATCTCTTTGGAGAACATTACAAAGCATTATCATAGAAAAATATAATCAAATAAAATTTTAAAAAGAAAAATTATTATAAAAGTATGTCAGAAATTTATTTTGTTAAAAGTTGCCTTGTTTTGGATTTGATAACTCTAAAAATTTGAATTTGATTTCTTTCCTTTTCTAACAAAATATTTTTAAACCTTTATTCTGTGTTTGTAGTTTTGTACTCTTGTTTTAAAGCAGCCATCCCCAAATTCTATAATTTTCAGTATCTACGTAATTTAGATAAGTCTGTAAAAGTCTTTATTAAAATAAGTCTAAAATATTCTCATATGCCGCATTTTAGGTCATATTGTATGTATGACCACGTTGAATCTTTTCACTGGCCCTATGGAAAAAGTCTTATTACCATCTCAATCTTCAAGAAAAGAAACCAAGTCATAAATGTTTGCACAAGTTTACAGAGCTAGTCAGTAAAAGAACTAAAACTCAAAACTGAGAAGCCATATACTTCTGGTTTGGGAATAGAAGGTAAGCAGCAAACTATTGCTTGTGTTCAAACTATTAGGGGAGAAACTAAACAAACTACAAGAGTAACACATTTTTTAAGAGTGTTCATAAACCTGTGAAAGTTAAAGGGTGTAAAAGAATTAAATTCCATAGAGAAAAGAACCTTCCCTAGGCTAGTGAAACCCCTGCTTTCTTTCCCCGGGTATTTGTGAAATCTAGGATCAGGCTAGGGGTAAGAGTTGTAGTCGCAAAGAGACGCCTCTGAAGAAAAGATAAAACAGAGATACTTTAAAAATATATTTTATTTATTTTCTTTAGAGAGAGGTGAAGGTAAGAAGAAAGAGAGGGAAAGAAACATCTATGGGCTAAGGACCAGGCCCACAACCCAGGCATGCATCCCATCCAGGGAGCAAACTGGTGACCCTTTGTTTCTCAGGGATGATGCCGTTAACCAAGCCATGCTGGCCAGAGCAAAACAGTAAAAATTGGGCCACCAGGTGAGCTAGCATGAGAAATTAGAATCAGGAAGTGCCCAAATGCAAAGCTGATTTTCCCCATAGGATCTGCTAAATGCTACACTGGGAAGAAGAGGCAGAAGAGGGCAAGAAAGATATAGTAGGCTCCCATGCATTCTCACAGGGCTTAAATCAAAGTAGTTCATGTGGGTGTTCATTGTGTACTGTTCATTCTGATTGCTATTGATAATCTGTTGTATGACCATAAAAATGTACTTCTCACCCTACTTTCTAGGAGCATTTGAGTGGGTTTCAATTGTTGGCACTCATAAGGACTGTCACAATGGACCTTCAATTGCATATCCTTTAGTGGGCACATTTATGCTGAGGATGTACCCAGGTGTGGAATTGTTGGGTCCTAGAGATATGCATGCAGCCATTTCACCAAATAGCAGGGGAGACCAGTTTTCGGTGTTTTGTTTTAAACTTTGCTATAGATATTACTCTCATTGAGGTTACAACTATAAAGTTGACCTCATTATAGTATCTTATAGTATATTAATTTCCCTTCTCTCTATGTATCTATGAGGGGACAGAATTATACAAAGTTTACATAAAGAAGTATATAAAGAAAAGGTAGAAGAGAAAAAGGAAGCTACAGATACCAGAATCAAGAAAAATGCCAAATAAAGGAAGAAAAATAAAAGGAAAGAAAGAGAGAGATTTATGAGGCTAGAGATCACGTGAATTGGGAAAATCGAGAATAAATGTAGAGACAGAGCTTTTGGAATCAATGAACACTTGTGTATTTTTTCCTAAATAGAGCAAAAAACATATTTTTGTGAAGATACTTTGTGTATTTTTAAAAATTAGTTGGTGCCTTTGATCTGTTGAACATGTTCTTTTAAGTGTGTTGATGGTCAAAGAAAATGTGTATCTAAAATAATTATTTTACTTAGTAGTAGTAAACAAGATATCAGAGTCTCTGCAAGGCAAGAGGAGAGAACAAGAAAAGAAGATTATATATGTATACACATATATATGAACGAGAGAAAAAGAGTTTTAAGAATTAAAGATCAGTATGGGGGCAGGGGCCACACCTGTGGTGCATGGTAGAGGCTGAAGCCCCAGTTGGCACCCTCCTTTGGAACGTGGCTTACTTCATGATATGCATATCAAAATAACTTACATTTCATTCTCCTGCAATTTGGGCTCATACTGTCTAGTTTTAAGCTGTTCTTGGTCAATCCTAGAGTGTCAGAACCCAGAGAAAAATAATACTAATTATTTATTTGAAGCCTTCATTTTACACATGAGAAAGACTGAGCCCTACAAAAGAAATAACTTACTGAGAAATAATGAGAAATGACACAATCACAGTCTCTTATCTCCTTTCCACACTCACATTCCTCCATATTATCAATTGCTCTGCTGTTTGTGTTTAGGACAGTATTGCTTCCCAGTAATTTGTGTGTGTATATATACATGTATATTCATATGTACATACATACATACACATATATACATACATACACACATATATATGAATGAAAGAAGTGTGTATACAAACATACATATATGTATATATATGTATATATATATACATATATATGTATATATGTATAAGCTGTTGCTTTATTAATTTTTTATTGTCCTGCATTTAACCTTTTCTTCCTGGGGCTAAGTAAGATGCCCCTTGAACAATGGAGCAGAGTCATATGTTCTCATTGCTTTTATTTATTAGGAGGCATTATCGGGGATTTGGATAAGAAAAAATATTAAAATACAACTTTGAAATCAAATTATAGTTAAATAAAGATCTCTGAGATAGACTTGAGAGATCATGTAATCATGTTGGAAATGGTAAAGCTGAGTCTCAGAAAGTTCAGATATGTTGGCCATGTTCACACAGATGATGAAAGCACAGGTTGAGTTGAAAGTCAAATCAGTTTACTCTCAAGAAATGTGATATAAAACAGTCTCTGCTCTGAATTAAGGACTGTTCCAGTGTCACAAAAAATATGGGTGTTGACTTCAACCCTCAAGCTTAATAGATGTGAGGCAGGTACCCTAGATAAGGTCTTTTTAGTGTGAGTTCTGTATGATCTTGGTAAATTGTAAACACTACCCAAGAGACTGAAATGAAAGGAATAGCAGTGTACCTACTGTGTGTGTGTATGTGAGAGAGACTGATAAGTACTCACTTTATGCCAGACATGCAATAAACAAAGATGATACAGTGCTGAATTAGATAAATTAGTTTATGACCTGGTGGGGAAACAAAAAACAACAATAGCTTTTTAAAAAGAAGCAGAAACTAGAGAGAGCAAACCAGGAAAGAAACGATGAAGGAGATTTATCTACATAGAGGATAATAATCAGAAGGTTTCTTGGAAGCAGAGTAAGAATGATAGAGGGGCAAAAATAAGATGATATTTGCAGAAGGAAGAACTCCACCATTTGAAGAGGTGCTGCTGATTGATGAGAAAAGAGTGCCCAAGAATAGCTCTTTTCTTCCTTGCTCCCTGATGCCATGTTGCTAGGCTATGTGCACATACAGATAAAGTTGCCTCTTTCTCACTCCTCTTTGAGTTTCATTTCTAGTCACACTCTCAGCTGGTTAATTCTCTTCTCTCTGAGATCAGAGATTAGATACAGCCTAGATTTATTGCTGGAAGACAGAAAAAGAAGTATTCCTATCAAGGGTTCAAATGATTAAATATCCCTACACAGAAATACTTTTAAACTTCTCATATACTAGAATGTCTCTTGCCTTCAGATACCAGGGCTACCCAGGGCTCTAAGTAATGGGAACCAAGGACAGAAGACAGAGGGAGAAAGGCAGCAAAGAGAAAAAGGCCAGAAATGAGAAATAGAGGTGAATTTGAAAATGTGGTCGGGACAGACGGTGAACGGGAAAGGACAAAGACAAGGATGGAAGACAAAATGAAATGTGAGTAGCATTCAAAAGACACTGCTTCTGATAGTTTTGGACTGAAATTGGGAGGATGAAACCAATTAGGGGCAAACAAAAAGAGAAAGAGCATTACACATCTTTCCTAATCCACTCTCTTGATCATTCACCCTGGATTTTCATGCTCATATCTAAGATCTCTCCATGCCTTAGCTTACAGAATGCTAGAACGGGAGAGCATGGAATGGCTCTTCCAAAAGAGCATTTTTTTCATATGTTGCCTGCTGCGACCTGGTGGCTCCATTCATGTTGTTGGCTGAAATCCGCACTCTTGTTTTGCCATTGCATTTTGCATACAAGCCAGGAATTCAAACTTCTCTTGAAGATATTAAAAGATCTAGTACTATTTCAGTTTCATACCCACTCATGCAATTAGTTGCAGTCAAGCACCAACAACCTCCCCTCAGGCAGAGTTCCAGTCTCCACTTAGTCTCCCAGCTGGTGGATTTGAGTCTACTTAGGGTGTGTTCCAGTTCTTCCACCTCCCGCCTCCCCACCACCCCACCACCCCACACTAATGCACAGCATCTTGCATCTGTCAGAAAACAGAGGCCAAGGCAAGTCAAGGAACTGCCCTTAGTTACAGGGAGTCTCGGGCAGAAACCAAAGCAGAAACCCAGATTCTTTCCACAGACTCAGTATCAACTGTGGCTGAGCCTCCATGTCGTGGGGGATTTCCACACAGTAGGCTCTTGTCACAGCCTATCATGCCACCCACAGGCTCGTCTGGAGTTTCTCATCATTTGCTTCAGCTCTTGAGATTTCAGTACCATCTTAGAGTTAGTAATGGCCTCATAGTTGACCTAGGCCATTCCTCGCTTCTCACAGAGAGAGACTGAGGTCCTTAGTTGACTCAACTTGTGCAGGTGACCCTATTTATGAGTGAAAGGAATGACTTCACAGGCCATGCCTCCCTCCTCCTAACCCCATGCTGTGTGTAGCTAAACACAGGGTTCAAGCCCCAGGGTCCTTCAGGGCTTGCATTTGACTTGACTTCCTCTTCAGGCTGCTTCCCAGGCCTGAGACCTAAACAGTTCCAAAGCTCTGAGACACTTCTCTTGTCTGGTTTTTAAGTTCATGCCTATGCCTTTGCTGCCCTTTTTTTCCCCTTTCAATCCGTCATTGCCCTTTGCCTTCATCCACAGCTGTGTGGCACATCCCCCTCTCTCTATTCCATTAGATTTCATTTTACCAAGGTTTCCTCCAAATAGTCTAATTTAACCTGATGTTGACTTTGACACAATATTATTTTCCTTGACCCTGCACTGTAGCGCTTACCATCTGTCCCAAGATTTAAATTATTCTTTTTGTGTCTCTTAGTGTGCTATGGTGTTCTCTCTTTCTCTCTCTCTCTCCCTGTCTCCCTCCCTCCCTCCTTCACTTCCCTAACCCTCTATTAAAATCTCAGATCCTGTTATTTTCTCAAAGAGAAAGATGGGACTGACTTCAGGACATGGGAAGAGCAGTGGAAAAGCACAGATTGTCAGCTCCAGTCCTCATCTCTATGTGGGGTATGTAGGAGCATCTGCTCTACAAAATGATGCCTGTACCTCACAGGTTCTCCCTGCCTTGCGAATAGATGTTGCATCTTCTTCTCTCGCAGGTTTCTGGCCCTTAGATGCCTTCTTCCTTTGGATTGTGTGCTTCACACAAAGAACCTGGAATGGAGTTTGTTGCCCATCTGTTCTTAAGAGCTTGGTAGAGATCTATTATAATGTAGTATATAGACTAGGGACCTTTCCATTCCTTAAAAATTAAATAATGGTGAGAGATTAGGCTAGAAAGGTAAAAAGTTAGAGCATGAACAAAAATGAATGGGAAATGTTTTAGAAATCAAAAATCACTGAATTACTTTTTCTAGTTGTCCTCTTTAAGATTTTAACAAAATAATTTCAACTGTACAAAAAAGAAAAAGGAGTATTGAGAGGATAGGAGGAAGGAAAGGACACCATAGAAAAAGAGGAAAAATTACAGTGGTCCCCTGCGTTTTTGCTAGTGGAACTGGAAGAGTTAAATTATGGAATAAACTAAAACCAATATATCAAACTAAGAGTTAGATTACTATTGCCTTTTTACAATTTTTCTGATTTGTGAACACTCAATAATTAGTAATAATCAGATCCATCCCAAATCTAAGATGCTGGGATGCCATCATTACCATAATTTTATCTGAAGAACAATTTGGAGCTTAGGAAAAGTTCCTCACATGTCCTGTTTTATTTTACTCATGAGCATGGTCCGAATGACAAGATTTAAGGGCACAGGGGAAGGTTCTAGTCTATCTCCAAAACTTCAGCCTGCAGGCTACCCATTGAACAGGTCTGTTGCTCCCAGCACACCATTGACACTCTGTTAAGCAGTTCCTGAATTTAGTGCAGGAACTAAACTAAATCAGACACTTTGCTAAAGTGAACGTTACTCCTCTTTGCTTTCACAAAAGACCAGGGTTGGCACACCGAGAAGAAATCTGAAGAGGATTTTCACTTTGGAAAAAAAGATAAAAAGAAAAAAACTAGAATTTGGTGTTTGCTTTGCTGCTAAGCCGGTATAGAGGCAGCATGCGCCCCAAGGAGCAAGGGGCTCGGACCAGCACCTTCCTGGAAAATGACACAGCCTCAAGCTGCTGCTGTTTTGAACTGTCTGTGAGCACCTGTGCTTTATCTTGATTTATTTTTATTTTGTGCATCTCTTAGCAAGACATGTCCTAAAGTATCAGAAGAGCCTGAGAGAGTTCATAAGGGTGTTAATGCTTAGCATAAAACTAGACATAATTGTTTCCTGGTGAATGAAACAAAGACGTTTAAATTAACGGTAATTGCTTCTCCGTTTTCTGCCATTTCAGCCTAAGAAAGGTTTCACAGGGCACTCAACTTTTGGGTAGCCTGGAAAACCTGTATTCTGAACCTCCCAGAGGAAATTATATGTAAATTGGCCTGTGGACAATTTGTAAACGCCCAGTGCCCTCAGGGCCTCAGCTGGAGATTGGCCTTCTAAGACACTTCAGAAAACACTTTGCTGAATAATGATCATAGGCACTGTCATTTCCACAATCCAACAATTTTGCAGGCACCCACATTATATTTTTATTCTTCGCTCAAGTTTTTAATATCACCATATTTGCAAATGAGGAGATAGAGGTTCAGAGAGGTTAATTGATTTGCTAAGGTCATATAGCCAATAACTGGTGGCATTTAAGTTGGAACCCGGGTCTCCCTACTTAAAATTGTTTTCCCCCTAGTCTCATACAGCCTGCCTTTCAGAAAATATGTGGAAGAAGAGAGGTAAAAATATGACCTCGCATTCGATGATTCTATATTTTTAATCTTTTTCCTTGTCTCTTCCATAAATGATTCATTAGCAGAAGATACAAATCATTCAACAAATGAATGAATAAATAGTGACATCTTTACTGACATTGCACATTCTAGAGGTGATGGACTGCTTCTCCCCTCATGGCCTCTTCAATTTGGAAAATTGCAGGTGGATTTTGGCACATGTCGAATATGTTTTACAGAGGGAAAAAATCCACTTACGGAGTCATCCTCATCCTATCAGGACACCTGCTGGATTGCAGTCAAATTGCCAATGAATAATTAAAAGCTAATTTCCATAAAGTGATTTGCCATCATCTTTTATTGGCTCCTGAATCACACTCAGATGAGCTACTTCTTAGAGGGATATTGACTTGCTTTAATAACTTGGAAGTCACCCCCATGGCCAAGCAGGAGCCCCCAGTGTCCAGAAGAGGGGATGCAGGTGTAAGACTCGAAGTGCATTGCTGACCATAGCAGGAAGCCGGTGCTCTGAAGCTTGTGGCTGAACTGAGCAGAGCACAGGAGGTGTTAGCAATGCTCAAAGACATGAGGCTGATACAATAACTCTAGATGCTAAGAGGCATCTTCTTAAGAGCTTGCTTTGAAACCACGTGCTTTCCATGGTGCTGAAAGGGGGAGGTGAGATTTCTGGCCCTAGTCATCAGCTATGCACACCCACCCAAAGCTGGAAGAAGACACCTCAGATAGAGTTGGTTTGGTATCTTATTAAAATACTTTAAAAATAAAATAAAAGCTCCTTCAGAACCCAGCTATATAAGATAGATATAACTGGATAACTGCAGAAATTATTATTATTTTTTTAGCTAAATAGGCTGAGTGGCCCTTTTTAGACTAATTTGTGAATATTTATCAAAATTTTAAATGTGCATGTTCTTTGATACAACACTTATAGTATTCCAGCCTCCTGCAAAATGTTGTTTACAAGCATGATATTTTTGCAGCATTGTTTGTAATTTCAAGAAGGGAAATAAAAATATCAATAGAAGAAGATCCAAGTAAACTATTGTATGATTTTAAAAAACAAATGAGCAAAATTTATATGCATTAATATCAGAAGATATATGTATAATATCAATTGCTGTAAGCAAAAGTTTTATATAGACAGTACCTTAATATAATATAAATTGCTTCTCAAAGTGCCCCATACACACATGTATGTACAATATGTGCATGTGGCATATATAGCTAGTATGTGTATGTATGTGTATATATATATATATATATATATATATATATATCCACATATGTGTTTTGAACACCTTTATGTGGAGGAATACAGACTTAAAGTAGTTTGCATATCAAAACTTGTTATTTTTATATTTCCAAATTCTGTAATATTTTTTAAATGTTGAAGAAATCTATAATTTTGTAATTTTCTGTGCATTGCTTTTATGATTTGATGACTAGATTTTTAATTTCAGGGATAAATTTATCTTTCAGATCAATTTTTATATAAAATCTGTTCTTTTATTGTGGTTTCTATTTTATTTATTTTAATATAGTCATTCTGAGATGTTTCTTTTTTCTGAACTTTATGATATTCTAATTCTCTGATTTTTTCCCCTTAATCTTCCTTTAGATGAACAGGTTTGTAGTTTTCCTTTTTTTAAGATTTTATTTATTATTTTTAAAGGGAGGGGAAGGGAGAGAGAAAGAGAGGGACATCAATGTATGGTTATCTTTCGCCTGCCTCCAGCCACAGACCTGGCTGGAGACCTGGCTTGCAACCTGGTTATATGCCCTGGCTGGGGAATCAAACCAGCTACCTTTGGGTTTGCAGGCTGGCGCCATATCCCTGTGCCACCAGCCAGGGCCATTTTCTTTTTTTTATTTGCGCTCAACTTCAGTAAAACATTCTTGTTAAAGCTTCTTTCCCTTGGTTTCAAAAGTGTTTTATAACATGATTTTCCATTTGACTCTTAAGAATCAAAGGGTTGACGGATCCTTGACCAGTTTTTTGTTGTTGTTTTTTTTTAAGATTTTATTTCATTATTTTTAGAAAGAGGGGAAGGAAGAGAGGCAGAGAGAGAGAGAAACATCAATGTGTGGTTGCTTTTCACCTGCCTTCAGCCACAGACCTGACTGGAGACCTGGTTTGCAACCTTGTTATGTGCCCAGGCTGGGGAATCGAACCTGTGACCTTTGGGTTCTCAGGCCGGCGCCTTACCCACTGTGCTACCAGCCAGGGAGTTTTTTTTTTTTGTTTTTTTTTTTAATGATAATTTCTGATCTTGGGATTCCAATACAATCTAAAAGTTATGAATTTAGATTCCATACCTACATGTAAAACAGATCTTAAATGTTGAATCATTAGAGGAGGTTTTCTCTACTTATTTAGAACCCTAGGAAAAGTTCTTCCTGAGCTTTAGACTATATTAGGTAGAGTCTTCCTAACTTTCATTCGGCAATGTAGGAAACTGTGGAGGCTTTATTGTTATGTCTCAGCTCCAGCTTCTCACATCCTGTGACACCGCAAAGCTACCCCTCCCTTCCTGAGGGAGGAGAGAAGGATAGTAAACCCTGGGGAGCAGCTGATGACCAGCTGATGACCAAGGCTTCGGAAACTCCATCCACCCTAGAGAAACAGGCCTTCTTCTTTACCACATTGGCTTCATTTCATGTGTGTTCTGCCTAAGGATTTTTCTCTCCTTCAAATCCTGCTAAGTGTTTAAACGGATTTTATGTTATGTTTTTCTTTTTCCTATTATTTCTATATTTTTGCAGTGGGTGGAGGATCTATGCTTGCTCAGTCTGTCCATGGTCAGAATTTCTCTATTTTCTTTGCAATTCAAAATAGTTTAAAAATTGGAAGTAGAAATCAAGTAATCTTTTACTAACTCCCTGACGTTCTTTCCTCAGGTCCCAAGGAATAATTATAATAAAAACTAATAATATTGATGAGTTACCAGTGCCTGAAACTTTTTAAAGTAATTTATGTTGCATTAAATAATTTAATTTTCATAACCCTATGTGGTAGACCTTATTAAACATCATCTTCATTTACTGATGAGGAAACTGAGACATAAAGAATTTAAGAAACTTGTTGAAGATCATGCATTGTGTGTAAAGTGGAACTGAAATTTGCAGTCCAGACAACCCAGCTCTAAATTACTGTACCTCAAGTGAATTGAAAATGATTGCTACAGTTCACCCCTTCTCTCTCTGTACTAGTATTGGTAATGAGCATAGAAATTCATTATGAATATTATAAAATTCTGGAAATCTGAGTAATCAGAGTTAATGGGAACAAAAGGTAGCACTGTCTAGAACTTCACGTTGTGTCTGAAGCCCATGTCACAGCTAATACCCAACAAAACTCAAGGTTACTTTTAATTTTAGTCACTTTGAGCCATTTTTTGGAACTTCTGTGGGATCTTACAGACACGCTCATACATCAGGTAGGTAGGTAGGTAGGTGAATAGATGGGTAGGTGAGTAGGTGGGTGAGGCTATAGGGAAAACTGGGAAGATGACATGTTAGTAAAACATTTTATGGATAACGTAGAGTGCTGACATTTTTCTCATATGCTGCAATCTGCATACAGAAAAGGAGAATAAATGTTAAATGAAGAATCTTTGACTCTACTGATCAAGTATAGTATCTTATATATGTTTGCCAAAACCAATTCCCAGCTTCATTATGAGCAACCTTTCCTGAAAAATGGAAAACCATTCTGAATGAGGTCAGTGAAGTGAGAAATGGCCCAGGGTGAAAGTAGAAAAGAGATGTGGCTGGAAGGATAATTTGGCCAGTGTTTCACCAGTAGAAAACCACAAAAATAAAATGAAATGTCTTTCTAGAGCAGCACGTTACTAGAAACATGAGATAAACTTATAATTAGTTCAGTAGGAGATGGGACTTTGGTGTTACCCTAAAGACTTTGGATAATGAGTTCATTTACAGTGTTTTTGTAAGCTAAAGGGAATTTATTGATGATTAATAGAAATAATTAGTTAATGATATTTGAAGCAAAACTCCAATCAACAATGTCACTCATTTGGAACTACGTAATGATCAGAACAAGGACATTAGCTTTTAAGATTGATATACAAGTGGAATATTTACTCAGAACTTATTAAATTTCCCTGTATGTTATTATGTCAAGAATGAGCAAGGGTGGAGTGGAACCAAAAATTACCTTGCTCTCACACTACATACCCCACACTTAACTAACAATGAAAAGCAAGAGTGTAGAGAGGAAGAAAACTTCTATTGCCGATACAAAGAACATCGTTAACAAAGAGAACTTTCAGGTCCCATAGGATCACTAACATGTCCTTATGGAGAACAACGCTGCCCAGCGCAACTGCAGCAACAGGAGTTTTCTCTACCTGTGCCATCCAGTGTGATGGACATGAGCCACAGCCACTGAGCACTTGAAATACAGCTGGCCTGATTGAAGAACTGAATTTTTAAATGTGAAATGTTCATTAATTTAAATTTAAGTAGCCACATGTGTCCCCTGGCTGCTCTGTTGGACATGCAGATGTGGAAGCAACTGAGTAGTCTCCCAGGGAGTCTAAGAGGGCAGACAAATGCAGATCCTGGGACTCCAGCATACACGTGGGCATGTGTGTATCTGGGAATACTCTGTCTCCAGTTGCACAGGCCCTCCTTGAGTAATTTCTGTCCTTGGGTATAAAAAGTCACTTCCTCTTAGACTAATAGGTTACTAGGGCCAAAACTCAGTCTGCTAATGTCAGCAGAGTCTATTTTGTACTTGCTCACGTGACGAAACATGATTAGGAAACTGAATCTTTCTATACCCTCCCTCTCCTAGCCACTTACATTTGAAGGAAAAGAGTAAAAAATCTGTGTCCTTTATCATTCTCTGCAGAAGGTGAAATTCCACCTTCAGAACCCATCTTCGGAGTATAAGAATTATATTCTTGAAATACTTTTTGAAATGTAAAAATGTTATTACCTAACAGGATAAATAAATACAACTGTACAGTAGAGGGACTCATGAAAACCTTAAGAGTAATTAATTCATCAGGTTAACTAGCCCTCTGAGAATGTGATACAAGACTAGTAAATTTTTCTAAGTACCACTCTGTAACTTCCAAATTGCTAGTTGAAAACAGAAATTAGACTTGATTTAGCCCAAAGATTTCCTTTTAAAAATGGAGAAACTGATGTTCAGAAAAAATTAAATGGCTTGTCCAGAGTTAGTTAAAAGTGGCAGCTCATGGTAAAATGTAGGTTTCCTAAGTTCTAGCTTAATTCCTTTTCTAATACACTCACCTAGGAATATCCACACAGAGATAGCAATTAACTTTTACATGGGTGTGCAAATTATTAGTAGTATAATTTGGAGCTCTATATGCTAAGAAGGATTCTGAGGCTGTATCTGAACCCAATGGGAAGGATTCCATAACTGTTTTAATTAATTGGTGATATCTGTCATGTACATAGGAGAAGTGGGATATGTATCAAGTTTATTGGCCATCCTCATTTCAGGTGTTGGTGAATGTACCTTGGATACAGGAAAATCTGAACCAGTAAAACTCATAATGGTTACATTTAGGTAATGTACAAAGGGAAGATTAAATTCCATCTTCTTAGTAATGGAGCTTAGGGATGATAACACTGAAAAGGAAAACAGCAATTTTCTAGAATAAGGAAACATGCATCCTAACACTAACCTGTACCTGCTGTGTGTTTATGAAAATATTTTACTTTTCTGAAGTCCAGATTTCTTTTTTGTAAAGTATCAACAATAGCAGAAGAAAAGCTTACTTTTCAAATTTGAGAGAATTGGGTGAGATTTATTGATGTTACCCATCTTATCATGACACAGCATGTAATAGATACTTAGTAAAGTATTTCGTCTTTTTCTTGTGTCAGTCTATGTTCATCTACAAGTTCCCTAAGCAGAGGGTTTACAATGAATTAATGTCTTAATTATCATGCCCCAATCCCACTCATCCCCACACACCTTCCTGTAACACCAATGGGACTATAAACACAGAGAATCATCAAGGTCTTATAAAACCCTAACCCCCAACAAGCAACAAAGAAAAACCTCGAGGGCATTGCCAGCTGGTGCGATATAAAACCTAAAATCCTTTGTGTTCCCCAAGTCTCCCCTTTGGAAGGCCTTCATGGGGGTCTCAGTTCTGAGAAAGATAGGCTTCTCCTCCCTGCTCCTTCCCCACCTGCCCTCCATGTTGTGCCCCTGGATGTGTTGTCCTTGACCTCTTAGCAACTCGAAACCCTCACTTGAATCCCACCCTCCCATCATTATTTCAGAAAACTTTGTTAAGCCTATCTGCTCTCCTTAGTGAAGGGGATGTAATGGTGATGAATACAGACATGGTTTCAACGCTCCTGAAACTTGAGTCCAGTGGGGAAGAAAGGAAATTTAGTAAGCTAACCCACCCCCACTTTTATTCTTGGTTCCTTGGGGTGCTGTCAGTGAGTCCTCTGAATCCCCACAACCCTCCCTTTTATTTTCATCCATCATAATATCTTTTCTCAGGCCCTGCCTTCTTTTTCTTTTCTTTCTTTCTTTTCTTTTCTTTTTTTTTTTTTTATGCACAAGCCTCATGGTTATCTTGCTAGGCTTTCTTTCTAAGTGGTCCACAGCATTACCTCTCCAAGATGCTTCCCTGTGCTACAAGGCATTAGCTGTGGTTATGCCATCAGCTGGTTAATCAGAGCACAGCCTAATTATAAACATGTTGTGTGCAATTCTCTGTCTTGGTCAGATAATCGAAGGCAGCTCATCACCCAGATGTTGAGGTAGAGGGGTGCATTATGGGAGTGATGCCTTGGTAGACTATGCAGGCTAACTTGGGGGGGGCGGGGAGGGGTTACTCTGGGGGCATGTTAGTGTTACACCGGATGAGAAAGAATGGCGGCCCGTTGATGAGGCTTTCTAAAAGAAGATAAACTGTGCCTCAGATGAAAATTAGTGGCACAGCAGACACTGGTTTTCAGAGCTTCCAAGGAACACGTTGTCATTTGTAAAGGAAGGTTCACCGGTGCTGTATTTGGGACCAACCCTGCTACAGCTTTATTTCAATGTGTGTGAGGGGACCATCTGTTCCGGCTCACAGGAGGGCCAGGTCCCCATCATAGGAGTCCCTCCTCGAGGGCCAATCGCAGCACCTGCTGCAAAAGTTCCCTGATGTGATGCTTGACTGAAAGCTAATGACGGGAAACACTTCATTTTTCAAAGTGTGCTTTTTCTCAGGAGCAAGCGTGCTCATTGGTGATTGCTTTTCTCCTCCCTGCAGCCTGTAGAAACAGCAGGAAGAGCAGAGGACATGAGAAATGAGGACAATTCCCCATTTCTTTTTCTTTTTCTTATATTTATTCTTTCATCCATTCAAGAAATACAGGTTGGCACCTGCTATTTGAGATACTGCAGGTACAGCTGTGAACTAGGTAGATGAGCTTGTGAAGGTGATTACATGTGGGGGAAGTAGACAATGACCAATTAAAAAGAAAAAAAAAAGAGCTGTACTACCAGGCAGCAGTATGTGCTTTGGTGAAATACAGTGGGCTGATGAAATGAAGAGAGAGTGGGTGCCCACTCTTCATTGGGTGGACAGATTCTCTTTAATGAGCAGATGGGTGCGGCTTGCTACAGGAGTTAACTTGTGTTTGCACTTGCATTAGCTTTTGTATGAATTGCCACTCAGCAATGTGTTAAGCTGAGGCTCTATTGTCAGAAAATCAGCCTTGCAAAGTTCCGGGGGAATGTGCATACCAGGCAGAGGTCACCCCCATGGCTAATTTCCTAGAGTCAAAGGGCTTTGGTGAGTTTGAGGTACTGACCAGGCCAGTGTGTCTGGAGCAGAGAATTGTCTGAGATGAAGTAGAGTGGCAGTCAAGGGGCAGGTCACATAGGAATGTCAGGATTAGGGGCTTGAACATTTTTCCATACGTGATGATCTTAAATCTGGGAATGACATAATCTGATTTAAATGTTGCCAAATGTTGTTAGTTCCCATGAAAAATGTCTGGCCTCTTTACGCATCTGTTACTCAGTTTCTCTCTTTCTATAAATGAGAACCAATGATTTTGGCCTTCAAACTCTCCAAAAGGGAGAATAACAAAATAAAATTCAAGGCACTGCTGCTACTTTCTACAAATCTTTCTTGATTTCTCCTCCCTTTCTTTAAGGCCAGTAATACCATGACTTCTTGAACACTTATGATATTGGGTTGGTGTTTATCTGTTCACAGAACTGCCTGGCTGATTCTTTTTAGAGTGTGAATGTATTGAAGCCTTTGTCCCCATCCCTAACTCAGGGTTCAACTCATTGGATGTCCTTTGTAATCTGGCCCCTGCCCATGGGTCCCGTTTCACTGCCTTTGATGACTACATCATACTTAAAACTGCAGGGAGCCCAGAGTTTCTATTTGCCTATCTACCAGGACATTCTTCCTTCCCCTGCCTACCTCCTACAGAACTCCAAGTTTTTGAAGTCACCAAGTATCACATCAGCTTTGGTTCTTTCCATCTCCCTCAAACCTGACATAGTTAACACCTCTTCTATGCTCTGATGGAACTCTGTGTTACTTCTCTCCTGCCCTTAGAAGCACACTATGTGTGCTTGTCCCACCAAAACATGAACTCTTAAAGGGCAAGTACTTCTCCCTTCATTTCCACATGCCTGTCTATGGTGTTATTCTTCACACAAAAGATTCATGCAGTAAATACTAATTGAATAAAAGAATAACCAAAGGAAGGATGGTTAAATGGGTAATAACCTCAGTTTCGTGTCAATGGCCACCATAAGAATGTGCCTCCCAGAGCTCCACCTCCGAAGAGGGTGGTTGATGGTTGACGGTTGACAGCTGATGGTTTTCGGAGCTGTTGTGCTCTGAAACTCATGTCTATATACCTGCCTTGGCCACACTGTCCATGGGCTACTCCTAGCTAGTGACTGAGCACCACAGAGATGCTAAGGCAAGGCCTTGCCTGAGAGACATGGCTGTCCTTTCCTGAACCTCCTTAAGCTGCACCACAGTCAAGGATGCTTCCTGGTCTCTTCTTCATTTGGGGTTGGCTTGGTATCTTGGTCTCATGGCTATTTGAGCATATTTGTACTCCTACTCTATGTTCTCTCATGGGTACTTCTCCAAATAAAATCCTGAAACACTTAATCCTGCCTTGGCTAACAAATTAGTTATGTTTGTTTCAGTTATTGGAAAGTGTTTACTGAGGACCCACTATGTCAGGCATTTTTGACAGTGGCCTGCAATTCAGCTGGAACAAAATGCAATCAGTAGGCTCTAGAAGCTAGTGATGGATAAAGACTAATAAGTAGATATGCCAGAACCAAGGAAGTCAGTGGACTATAAGAGCAGAGCGAGCAGCCCTGGCTGGAGGCACAGTGGATAAGGTGCCAGCCTACAAACCCAAAGGTCACTGGTTTGATTTCCCAGCCAGGGCACCTAACCAGGTTGCAAGCCAGGTCTCCAGCCAGGTCCATGGCTAGAGGCAGGTGAAAGGCAACCATACATTGATGTCTCTCTCCTTCTCTGCCTCTCTCCCTTCCCCTCTCTGAAAAATAATAAATATTTTTTAAAAAAAAGCAAAGTGAGGAACTAAAGCTAAACTAGTTCTGCCTGTATGCTGGGTGTAGTGGGAATACAGGAGAAAATCACAGCAGGATTCCTAGAGGATTCCATGGTAAGATGGTAGGTGTGGGTATAGGTTAGAGTTAGCTAGAAAGGCAGAGGGATGGTGGCACAAGGAGGGAGGAGTGGGGCTCCAGATAGGGCAAATAGGAAAGTCTCCAGTAGATGAAACTCGGGGTGGCAATATAAAGGAATTATGGGGAGGGGGTTAGTCTACTGAAGAGAGTAGTGGTGAACAGGAGGAAGGACAAGAAGAGGGCCATCCAGCTAGAGCTTTGAGCTTCCAATTGACAAACTATTTGTTTGGATGACTGTTTTCACCAACTCACAATGCAAGGCATTAAAAGTCAGATTACTCCTTGACCAAGTAACCTGGAACACAATACTTGAATTCATAATGTTGGGGGATCTCGGGCATAGACTAAGGCACCCACCGTCCCAGCATAACCTTTATTTGATGTATAATTCAGTGGTCTGGATTATGGTCTGGATCACCCAGTTTCCAGATGATAGTCCCATGGCTGTCACTTGCCAATTTTGATTTAAGGCAAGTAATTAAGTCCCTGAATCTCAGTTTACTCATCTGTAACTTGAAGGTAGTTATATTTTTTAAGTAAAAGGAAACCACTGCTTCTGAAGCCAGCCTCTGTGCCAAGCCATGTAATCAGGGCTTCACACATTTATGTTATTTACTTCTAGGACATATTTTGCAGAGTAAGATACTGCAATTGCACAGGTAAGAAATATCTCAAGGTCACAAAACTGTTAAATAGTGGGCCTGGCATTTTACTTGAATTTATTCCATTAAAATTAACCAAAAAAAGCATGCACATGTTTTAAGATAAATACTATTCAATTAAAGTAATGTGACACCACTTCCCTCATTCTCCTGGAGGAGACTCATGTCCTGATTTAAGAGGCAAGGACTTAGGAGGTCAAGGCCTGACAGCACATTCAGAGACAGACTCTTCATTCAGGAGGATAAGAATCAAAGAAGGTGCAAGGGGGAGAGGCAGAGAAGGTGCAGGCAGGTCAGCGAGACGCAGTGACAGACAGATACCAGGCCTCAGTAAGACGCAGAGGCAGATCTTAACAGGACAAGAGAGGGGATTTAAGGAGGAAAAGAAAAAAAGATTCATGGACAGTAACCAATAAGTATTTTACTTGTCAAAAAATTACTCTGACCTGCACATTTAGGCTGTAAAAAGATATCTTCAATCAAGAAAAGCAATGCACTTTCCAAGGGCAATTCAAGGCAGCATCTTCTTCTCTCATAAAATTAATCTGAAACACATATGCACACACACACAGGATGAGGAAGGATGGAAGTCTTTTTACAGCCTCCCATCATCTGCGTTGGGTGGGAGGCTGTGACTGAAGCCTCAGATTACCTGGGCTCTGATTTCAGCAGAATGAGAGGAAGCTGAAGCAGATGCGGAAGGCAGCAGGAATCTTGGAGTTCTAATTTGCCCCCTGTGGCTTTGCCTTTTTATTCCATATTCATAATTATTATTATAAGATACAGAAATATCGATACATTTATATGCATACATTTATTGAGCTTTCATTATGTGTTTAGCAAAGTGCTAAACTTGTGGTATATGTTATCTAATTTCATCATCCCCAAAACCATATGAGGTGAGTACCATTATTAGCTCCATTTTATATATTTAAAAAAAACAGAAAATCAAAGTCTGTGGTCAACGTATGCCTCCATGTAAAAGAGATCACTTAGCATGGCAATTGAGAAGAAAGTGTACTGGAATTAAGTTAAAAAACTATAGGAAGGTAATTCCCATTTCTTTCCTATTCTAGCTGTGGGAACTTACACAACACTGTTTGCACCTATGCTGTCTATTTCTCTGCAACTCTATCACTAATACCCTAAAGCCGAGCCGTTGTTACATTTTGTTTAGACATTTGTAATATCCTATCTTATCAGCCCACACCAACACCATTTGTTTTGTCCTCCCTCTAATGTACAAACTATCTAGAATGAGTATAGATGGAAAGATAAGTATCAAAAATGACTCTAAACCTATTGCTTGCCCAACTGTATAGATGTGTCATTATTTAAGGTAAAGGTCATTAGGTTTTTGAGGGACAATGGTATCTAGATCTTAATCATGAAGAATTTGAAATATGGTATGAATCTGTATTATCTTAATTTTCATACTCTACCTATACCTATACCTAATAAGTAGATATGCCAGAACCAAGGAAGTCAGTGGACTATAAGAGCAGAGTGAGCAGCCCTGGCTGGTGGCACAGTGGATAAGGTGCCAGACTACAAACCCGAAGGTCACTGGTTTGATTTCCCAGCCAGGGCACATAACCAGGTTGCAAGCCAGGTCTCCAGCCAGGTCTCCAGCCAGGTCCATGGGTTGTGACTTAAATGAGAGAATACAGTGGTGTGAAGGATAATCATATGGTTATTATAAAAGGTGCTATTATTAGGACTATTTTCTTTTTCTTGCACCACCACACACAATCATTTGGGAAGTTTTACAACAAATACATGCAGGTTGCCTGAGGCCATTTAGAGGATTAACTGCCTAACAATGCTGATTAAGATAAACAAGTGGGCAGACAGGCTCTTGTTGTCTTGGGAGTCTGTTTACTTGGTTTGCATTAAAAAAATTGAAAAAGATTCCTTTTTCATTTAATTTGTATATTCCCTGTTGTTTGATGCAAGATGTGTGAGCTGCTAATTCTGAGAAATATATCAGAAGTATAGACACTAACAGGTTCTAAATTCTAATCCCACTTCTGAAGCAGAAAGCTATGATTTGGGCATGAGTAGCAATCCACAAGGATAGTCATGGGAATCTGCATCATTACAAGGTAATTTCTAAAGAATGAGAGCCTGTTTTCAAAAATGGACCAGAAAATGGTACCAATATTCATTATTCCTTCTCTACCCTCAAGTGTCTTCAATGAATTGCCCCTATACCAGTTTAGCACTAGACTTGTTGTATGATACATTGGATACATATTTTATTTTTAAATCTGCCTCTCTACTAAATTAAAAAAGATAAAATGAGTGCTTATTCATTGAGTGTCTGCTTTATGCCAGCCATTGGTCTAGGACTATGGCATGTATAATTTCATTCAGTTTTACTACTTCCTCTTTCCATTTCACAAAGAAGGGTCCAAGATTTAAAGTCACTTATTCAGAACTGGTTAGCTAAAAAGTGTGGGTACCTTGATTCAGATTCTCATCACTTTGTGTAATACACTGTATTCTGGATCATTTTCTTAGCTTAATGTGCTTTGTTGGTTCAACCATGTATAATCAATAGTTTATCACATTCATAGTCAAACATTCTTCTCAAAATACTCATCTATTAGATGAAGAACATGAAATCCAGAAAGAGTAAATTATATGAGAAAACACATGACTGTAGTAGAATTGTACTTAAAACTCAGTTCTTTTGGCTGATTCAGGTTATTTCTCCCAACCATGCCTTCCTTCCCAGCACAGCTCCAAGTCCAGAGATTTGGGGAGTTGCCATTCCACAATTACCCTCTCCATGGCTTTCAGTTCCCATTTCTTCCCTAATGATGGGAGGAATTACATAGGAAGTTGCAATTTCTCCATGATCTGAGATCACAGCATGCAGCTAATTATAGAAATAAATAACTGGTGACTGGAACCATCTGTCCTTCCTTTGGTGAACACCTTGCTTTCCTGTGAAATTAGTGTCACCTGCAACCTGCAGACCCCTCAGAGGCACAGGGGATATCCCCTCCACATTCAGAGGTCGGCAGCTGTGTGACTACCAGCCCACAGTCACAACCCTATGGACTGTCACATAGCCCCAGACACACACAGCTAATGAAGCCAGTTGCATTCCTGAACTCTTCCAGAGCAAGGGCAGGGCTGGGGCCTCAGTCCCTGGGGTGGTGGTGTGGGCAGCCTGGATGTACAGTGCTATCAGTCTAACCTCACTTTAAACCGGGGCAACATCTCACACTGTCCACTTCCCATGGTAGAGACACTTAATGCTCACTTGTCCAATAGCAAAGTGGTTTCTAGTTCAATTCCCAGCCTTTGACCCTCAGTTTCCTCATAGGCAATTTGGGAGAAATAATAAGGACCTGCCTGTTAAAGCTGTTGTGAGAATTATATGAGATATAATGCATGGGCAATAGTATAGTGCAGAAGCACTGAATAAATATGTTGTGGCTTTCATTTATCAAAAGTGAAAACTAGTTATAATAGAACAAAGGGACTATTCATCTCGGTTTCAGAGACCTTAAGGATCTACAGATGCCCTGGAAATATATGAAAAATTTTGTTCATGTGATAATTATTTTCAAGGGTGTGATATTGTGATGCATAAGAAGAAATGTATTTTTATCTTCCTATTTCTGACACAGAACTAAAACCCTTGGCCTTCCCTAAGTGATGATGGTGATCAAGGTGTGTCTTTGCTGTGTTAATAAGGTGATTTTTGGAAAGCAACCTAAGGATGGGGGCTGGATGCCAGGAGAACCAACCAGGTGATTAGATAATTGTATCTTGCAACCACACCCTTTGACCTTGGGGAAGTGAAGAAGGTCTGGGGGTTGAATTAATCACCGGTTGCCAATGGCTAATCAATCATGCCTAAGTAATGAAGTCTCCATAAGAACCCAAAGAATGGGCTTGGAGAGCATCTGATTTCTTGGAGAGTTAGTGGAGAATAAGGGTAAGTCACACACCTGGAGGGGCATGGGAGCTCCCAACCCTTTCCTTGTACCTTGCCCTGTGTACCTCTCCCATCTGGCTGTTTCTGAGTTACATCATTCTCTAATAAAGCAGTGATCTGCTAAGTAAAATGTTTTTTCTCTGTTCTCTGAGCTAATCCAGCAAATTAATTTAACCCAAATTAATGGTTGTCGGGATCTCTGCTCTATCTAGCCTGTTGATCAAAGGAGTCCTGGACTCACAGGTGGTGTCTGAAGAGTAGGGCAATTTGGGAGAAATAATAAGGACCTGCCTGTTAAAGCTGTTGTGAGAATTATATGAGAGAGAGAATTATATAAGTCCCGAGCCTTTAACCTGTGGGATCTGACCCATCTCCAGGTAGACAGTGTCAGAACTGAGTTGAATTGTAGGACCCCCACCTGGTGCTGAAGCCTTTGTGGAGATATTTCCCCAGCAGTGAGATTGGGTTATGGCACCCTTCCAGGAGGTAGAAATGATTCATAACTTTAATCAGAATCTCAGTGGCATCTGACCTCCCCCCACCTTCCCAATTTACAGATTGGAAACTTGGAAGATTTTCCCCAGGGTTTTCAATTAGATTTTGGCCTGCTGTGGAAACAGCACACTCAAAGCTGTTAAAGACCAAGAAGGCAGGCTTAATCCCTCCACTCTGCATCTACATCACTAAAATAACAAAAAGCGATCCTTTAACATGTCTCTATCATTACTTCTGTAAGCATCGCACTCCATATTGGTTGGTGATTAATTAATTAAATTCATCCAGTTGTGCCCTGTATGGCTTACCCAGTTTTGGGAATAATAGTGTTTGTGAGCTCCCTGGCGTCTGTTATTACGTGGATACAGTAAACATCTATTATTGCATGAATATAATTTCAGTTATTGTTTTCAGGACAGAGGGGAGTAACTTAAGTTAGTAATGTTTACCCGTCTTAGTAGCATCTTGCAGTTTACAAGATGATTTCACTATAGATCTATTGGATATTTAGAGCAACGAAAAAGGGGGGGCGCATTTCCATTTTATAGATAACATAACTGAAGTTCAGTGAAAACAATATAATGTTAGTATTAAATTGTATTTTAGAGAGCACTCCTCCACTGTCCAATATCCATACATCAAAACCTGTTATAAATACCTGTTGTTGTTATTATTATCATTATTATTATTAGCATTTCTTTTTAGAGAGAGAGAAGTTTAGAAAATGTCTCTCTAGGTGCTCTGCTACTTGAACCTTCTCTAACTACTAACCACCCCACAGAATTATTTTAATTATGTGATTTATGTGATTGTAATCAGCCTAGCTTTGACATTTCAGTTATCTCTAAAATTGACTTCATCATCTTCACTGCTAGGTAATTGTCTATATCTATCTATCTAGTGTAAATATATGTCTTATATATGCATATTTACATATAAAATATAGTATATGTTTACCTATAAAATGTATAATATACCTATTATGTTTACATATGTAGCTTTTAAAAATCAGTAAAAAATGACAAAATTTAAATATATATATTATAATATTTTTTATTTGATGCTCAGACCTCTGGAAATCTGCAAATGGGCTTTAGAAGGTCAATAAACTCCTGTGACCTCAAATTTTATAAATGACTACATAGCATTATAATACTCAATTGCACAAACAAAACTTTCCTGGAAAACTGGAGAATAGACATTGACTAGATAAAGAAGACCTAAGTGGTAAGAGATTTCATAGGGAAAGTAAAAAGGGGTAATAAAGATAAAGATGTGATATGTACAGACTCTGCTCATATCACTGTTCAGTTTGTCAAAACATGGCTTCAGAGCTATGGTTTTTAATTTCTCTGGGAAAAGATAAAACAGACTTTTCCTCATATTTACATGGACTTGTTAGTAGAACGTTATTTTCATATTACCAGTATTCAGACTAATACATGAGGGATTTGAAGAATTCCTTCATCTATCCAGTATTTCATTCATTTATTCATTCATTTACGCATCTACTATTTATTAAGCATTGACTGTAGCACATTTAATTTAAATCATGGATGCAGGGTGGAGAAAGAAATCAACAGACACAGTACAGTGATAAACACTATAGTAGCATCACACACTGGTTGTTTATAGAAAGTAAAAGAAAGAATAAGCACATAAATCAACCTGGAGGAAATGCTTCGCAAAGGAAATACTGCTTTAGATAAGTTGTATGGGGTGTGTTTAGGTTAAACATTACAGATAGGGGAAATAGAGAAACAACAGGGATTTCAGCTAGAGGAAAGAGCCTACACAAAGACACATTGAAGAAAGCCTCCTTGTTCTCAACTGCCTCTTATTTAAAATATCAACCCCACACTTAGCTGTGGGTCCATCCCCATGTGGACATTAGGTACTTTGCTATTTCTTAGGTTAAGCCACTTCTTCTTCATGGAAAGACATTCTTACCACATAAATTATAGAGCTGGTTCTGGACATTTAAAAATATTCATTTGCTTTACAGAAAGTATCACCACTAGGTATTAGTGTACTCTTAATGCAGGGAGCATGTGATACGATTTTAAAAACTCTCTTCTATAGAAGCACATGTTTTGGGTTAAGGGAGGCCCACCTGCATTGAACATATTTTTCAGTTACATTTATAAATTATCAAGATTCTAGACACATATTTTTATGTTCTACCTATATTTTTCTTGCTTAATCAGAAGCAGTCTGACCTATTTTCTGTGTCTGTGCATGTGTGTCTTTATTTGGTGTTATTTTGTTTGCTTTTAGTGAAAGCCATCTATCTTCTATACTGTAGTCTTTATTCTCTCCAACTCTCTTGTTTAAATATCAAAAAACTCGGGGGTTGCCCTGCTTTTTATTTGTGCTTAGTTTTTGATCCTTCAACTTCCAGGCTCAGCATAGAGAAATGGGACCTCAAATCAATTTGGAAATCATTATGAATTCTTTGCATTAGCCTTTTTAGTGGGAGTTCAAAAATATTTCAAGATTTTAGAGCGATAATTAGACCTATCATTTTAGACAAATGCCACATAATTTGTCCACTCCTGAAGCAAATCTTGCTTCTGGAAAGGAGGGCAAATATTTAAGAATGAAATGAGACCGATACTCACATGAATTAAAAAACAAGTGGTTTAAATCTTTAAAATGATTTCCCTGATTCTTGCTCGTTAGTCAATATTGCAAAGAAACCTGTGCCAAAATTTGGAGCAGTCCCTTAATCTCAAAGACTGGTCCTTTTCTCCGTCCTCATTATTAATGCTAATTCATGTGAGCCTCCAAGTAAGCAATTGCAATTCCTGCTGCACCAATTCTAGCCCCTGGAATTATAAGACTAAAACACACTGGGGTCTAATCCATGGTTATTTTCCCTTTCACCCAAGCAAAGTGGGGAATGGAGCACTCTTTTGGCATGAAATAGGGAGAGCAAACAGGGTACTCTGGGAAATGGTAAATAAAGACAAAAGAACCTCTCAGCCAAAGTGGTAATCAGAGAATTTAGAAATTATCTTTTGGCAATTCAAACAGCACTTGCAGAATGCCATTGCCTTTTAGGTAAGTTCATTGGTGATCCAGTACAATAGAACAAGACATTTCTGTTCCAGACGATGCAAGAAACAGAAACGATTTCTCTTTATACATCTTATTTCCACACTATGGTTCAGGCGCTCTGTCTCAGAATATGATCCAGAATTCCGAGTGGCTGGAATAATACCAGTCTCACACAATAACAAATAACTCAGCATTTGAAATGAGATTGTTGGCTAAATTGCCAAGTTTCACTGCTATGTTGTTTGGAAACCTATCCTCTGCTTCAGTGATAATTTTGGTGGTGGTGGTGGTGGTGATGATAATAATGCTAATGATGATGACAATGACCACAGCAGCAGTATCATTCCAAAATAATAATAATACTTATATATAGTATATGTTAATAGAATCCATTAGTTTAACAATGACATATATCAAGGATCAGCAAATTATGGCTGGTGAGCCAGATCCAGCCCATGGCCTATTTTTATGGGATCCATAATCTATGATTTTTATATTTTATAGGGCTGCTAACAAAAAGCAACACTATATCACAGAAACTATATGATCCACAAAGCCAATTAATATTTACTAATTGTCCCTTTACAGAAAGGGCCCTGGTATATATTAATATTCATGTAGCTTTAGTAAATACCTGGTTGTTATATAATAAAGAATTTTGTTGGCCTTTGTCTCTAGTTCTTAGGAAAGAGTAGTTCTCTAAACCTTTGAGATTTACTCATGGTAGGCTTTTTGAACAACAACTGAATTTATGCTAATGAGGTAACTTATGGTGGGCTCCAACATGGTTTAGGACAGGGCATGGCTAGGCCAGGAAGACCAACATGTATTACCTGAAGTTCAAGTGAGCTTCCAGCATGGTCATTCCCATTGGCTTGCCAGCAATGTGATGCATCATGAGGACACAGAAACTTTGGGTATGGGACTGTCTCACACCTCACCCTATGTGTCTCTTCATGTGACTGGCCCTGACTTGTATCCTTTATAATAAGTAATCATAGTATAGCACTTTCCTGAGTTCTGTGAATTGTTCTAGAGAATTATGAAACCTGTGAGGGTAGTGGAAACTACTGAATTTGTAGCCTGTTGATTAGAGGGTGAGTGGCTTGGGAACCCCTGAACTTATTGTTTCAACTAACAGAAGTCTTGGAAGACCGTGCCTTTGGCCTGAGAAGTCTGCAGTAACTCCAGGTCGTTAATGTCAGCACTAAATTGAAGTAATATAGTGCACACTGGAAACAGGCAAAAACACTGGGAGGGTGTGGGTGTCTCCTGCGAGTGAGAAAATCCATTTTCTTTCCATCGGGGAGGATTCTTGAGAGAGCAACTAGATTGCATGCTAAGGTTTAATAATAAAGGGAGAGGTGTGGTTCTGTCCAGAGGGTTGTGACTCTTAATTGGACCTGTCCCTACCAAGGCAGCCTATTAGCATGTGTGCCCCCTGGGAAGGAAAAAGTGGTGCTTGCCAACTGAGATGCTGCATTAACTAACTACTGCTCTCTGCAAAGGCACAGCCATGCTCTGTGCTCCCCTCTCACTCCAGGCACGAAGGGAAGGCCGTGGCTCCCTCCCTTCACAGCACCAGGGGCCTATGCAATCAGAATCTGCACTTCGGTCAAGGCAAGGGCCGCACGTTTGGTGGATTTCAGGTTTGGTTTTCAGTGACTGTAGCTGCATTGCCATGGGGACCCATAACGGTCGTGAGATGAAGAGGGGCTACTTTTAAGAAAGGGATAGCAGTGGTTTCATATGTATTTGCATAGGTTATCATGATCTGTCTGGTTATATTTTGGGTGCCTATTTGGACACAAGTACTCAAACATTTAAGAAACATTCCTTCCCTTCCCTTTCTAGATAGTCCCCTGATGTTGTCCTGCCACGTCTGCCTTCCAGGGGCTGGGGATTTGCCTGAGACCCAGTCCAGTCTCTGGCTCTCACTCCATTTTGATAGGCCACTTCACCTCTGTCCACCTGACTGCCTGCTCCCACAACTACCCCCTCCCCTTGATCCTCTCTCCTGGCCATGACAATGTTCTAGGAGGCTGAAATTGGCTCAGTAGTAGGCAGCGTAACAGGGGTCTTCTGGAGATTCCAGATGGATACTGTGTAAAAAGCATCTTGTCTTGTCTGGTCCCTGTTCAATGTTTCATTCAACTCAATTGCTGAGCTTCCTCCAAGCTGGATCTGTTGCTCCGAACAAACTCCTTCTGGACCCACTCATGCCTGAGTCTGCCCCACAGGAAGCACTGTGTTCCAGCTCCTGCCCACCCGTCCGCATGCTCTATCTCAAACTCTTCCCTGTCCACCCCTCTTTAGGCTGGCACTGCCCAATAGAGTAGCCTCGAGAGACACATGGCTATTGAGCCCTTGAAATGAGGTCAGTTCTACTTGAGACGTGCTGTGAGTGTAAAATACAGGCTCGGTATCAAAGTTTTAGTACAAACAAAAGAATATAAAATATTTCCTTGATAATATTTGTGTTCATTTCATATTAAAACAGTACAATTTTAGATTCCATTGTATTAAGTGATATATTACTGAAATTATTTTGTTATATTTTCTTTATTTAAAAAAACGTGGCTACTAGAAAATTTTAAATCACATATGTGAACAGTCAATGTTCATCATTTTAAATCAGTAGAGAATATTCGAGATGCTCCATCCATCAGTGAGCTGCTGAGAGAGATAAGAAGGATCACTTTAGAGTCTATCCCAAAAAACTCAGCTTGCTTGAAAAGAGGAACCTGATTTTAACTTCCCAAGGGATCAGGGAACCCCTTTCTCAGGGGCTCATATCTAAAGCTCATCAGGGTCATAGGCGTTTAGGCTGCCATTCCTCACCAGGCATTCCATTGGCCCTGGAAGGCCTGGTGAGGAAACCTCTTTCGCAGTCGTCCTCACACTTGCACTACCTAGTGAGGAAACAAGGCCTTTGCCCTAAGACTAAAACTAATTGTGTTTCCAGCAAATCATTCTGGCCCCAAACCCTTTTCACCAAGATGATGATAGCACAGGGGATCTTTCTGACCTTGGCTTTGTAAGTTTCCCTGACAAAACTGCCCCTTATTCCTTGGTGTCTAAGGGTGGGGTATT